>PVJA010000876.1:34970-145000 GCA_004027025.1 Myocastor coypus | reverse complement strand
ATAAATAAAATAAAATAAAAAAATAAAAAGACAAGGATGTGTACCTGTAAGAAACTGACAGCATTTCCTTTTATTTCAATAAGCCAAAGTATATGCACTTAGTTATACCTCTTTGAAAGAGTTTGATGGAGGCTCTTTGCCCATGTGACCTTACGAAGGAAACACCTGCTTGTGTGGAAGCCAGCGACAACCCTGGCTCCAAGCCTGCCTAAAACGGAGGGCAGCGGTGCAGAGCAGTCTCAAGGTCTGCGGACTCTCAGGATTCTTTGTATACTTGGAGTGGAGAGCCACCTCCATGACTGGAGAGGTTCTGATTGTCTGGGCTGAAGTCGGAATTTGGGCTTTTTCTTCTCATTATTATACAAATGTACATGGTTTTCCTGATTAAATAGGTATTCTTAAAATAAATGTGGGTGCTTCAGGATTTTGTGCTTCTATATTTAAGTACATTGTTTTTATAGCAACATGTGACTCAGAATGTGTTTTATAAATCTTTAATAATTTATAAATAGGTAATATTTTTGTATTACCACAGTGCATTATTTTTTCTCCTTTTTTCTAAAGTATGTTGGTATATTTACCACCTGTAAGAGCGATTGACAGCAGGCCAGTGGACCTTGCGGTAGTCATTATGTAGCAATAATTAAAGCCTGAAGCAGGTTTTTTTTTCTTTTTTTTTTTTTTACTTCAGTGTTAATCCTTAGAAATTTCTTGGCAAATCTACATATTTTCATTGGTACCATGTATGAATACAAATTTTACGAACTGATCACTTTTTCATATTTCAAATGTGAGGTTATCTTTTATAACAGGATATTTAACATAAGCTGTAGGTATCTGAAACTGTTACCGAGCTTTTCTTTCTACTTTAAATAGGAAAAAAAATAATAAGGGTGTATATTAGTCCTGTCATTTATGTTATATAAAACTAATCATTTGTTGCCATTTTTATTCCAATGCAGAATATTTTTTGTATCAGAAACACTCACTGTATGTCTGAAGAAAAGGAAACTACACTACATGCCCGTTATAAAACAGTAATTATGGAGGTTTTAGGCTAGGAGAGACCAAGAAATTCAGTCTGTCTCAGTGTATCGTCTGTACTGAGTCACACGTGTAGTCCTAGCTGGAGATACTGCTCAGATCATCAGTTTGCTGGAAATTGCTCTTCCATAAACAGTGTAAAATGTTAGATACTAAATAAAATGACAATGCATAGCTTGTGAAATTTATTGAAATGGTCTAAGATAAAGATAACTGCATATCCAACTGTTTTCTTTACTGTGTGTTTATTTTTTAGTGTAGTAGAAACTTCCTTTGTACTGTAACTGCTCAATTTAGGAATATATACCTAAAATATACCTTAAAATAACCAAGGGGTGGAAGGCTCTTCCATGATAGGATAATAAAGTCTAGTCAATAAACATTTGTAATATATAACCACGGTCTGGAGGACATTTCTTTGTAAATGTGTTGCATTCTTCCTTATTTGGTCATGTTCTCCCTGGCACTTTGAAATGTTAGGTTTTTTATGGCTGAAGAAATAGAACGCTGTTTTTTTTTCTTCATCTTTTATTTATGTATTTGGCACAGGGTCTCACTACGCTGCTTGGACCCATAGTGACCCTCCTGTCTCTGCCTCCCCAGCACTAGGCTTACAGATGCCCAGTTTTGGCCAACTCAGCAAAGGGCCAACACGGCCTACAGTACCAGGGATGGTTCGACCACCAAGCTATCTCCCCAACCTTAGAATAGCTCTTTTACTCCATCTACAGTGATCTGGTTTTGTTCTTACGCCTCATACTAAAACTTTTGAAATCAAATATATCTCTGTGCCACTATATAATAAAATTTATGTCCATATTCATGCTACATGCAGAGCACTTTATTGGGTTTTATTGGTTGAAAAAAATGAATGAAACTGTTGCTTTCCTTGTAGAGCTTAAGTATTTGAAACACAGCAAGTTTTTGATTGCTGTGGAGATAGAAATGTTGCGTGTGAACACCCTGCCAAGCGCGAGGGAGGAGAAGCCCGCTGGATGGTGGCCGGTAGGCTCGTGTCACCTGCTGCAGTCTGCACTGTTGGCCAAGACAGAGCAAGAATGACATGGTCTCACAGTGCTCCAGACGCCCAGGGTACAATGTGAAGCTATGTGACATGAAAAGAATTCAGGAAACCTACACGGTTCGCCAGGAAAAAGACAAAAAGTCAACTTAAAAGTTCCACTGTCAGAAGTTTGATCATCAGAATCTGAAGAGAGATCAGAAATTAGGCCGAATAATGTTTTTAGGTCGATGTACCTTTGGAGAGCTGAGTGGCAGCCTCTAATGGCCATGTCTTAAAGGTCTCCATTGAAGAAAAGTGAAAAGAAAATGCACTCTGGAAATCACAGCAGGGAGCACAGCTGCAATCCCAGTTACTCCGGGGGCTAAGGTGTCTCAAGGGTGGGGCCAGCCCAGCCCAGCAATGGTTATCTGCTAAGACACAGACTCAGCATACAGTAAAGAGGTACATAGCTTTATGGGGGACACTTGTCTACTGTGTATTAAGCCTTGGGTTAAGTGTCCAGTTCCACAAAAAATAATTTAAAAATTTTTAAATTTAGTAAGATAATTTTACACATAATTGAGGCTGACCTTGAGCTCACTTTTGTAGCCCAGGCTGGTCTCGAACTCGCACCAATCCTCCTGCCTCAGCCTCCCAAGTGCTGGGATTACAGGCGTGTGCCACCACACCTGGCAACACATACTCTTTTAAAGCAGGTTTACTTCCATAAGACCCCAAGATAAAAACACAAAACATACCCAGAACATCAGTCAAATTGATGAAACTAAATATGATTGTTGAAAGCAACCAGAAGAAATCTAGCCAATTGCTTTATAAGAGAACAGATCTGGCCTAGCATGTGCACAGCCCTTGGTCCACGAAGGGGGGTCGGGGGCAGCGGACACAAAGATTTGCATGTTGGCGGATTTCTCATCACAAACTAAGCAGGCCAGAGACAACAGAGCATTTATAACATGCTCATAAAGACTGTCGACATGCTGTCCTTTACCCAGCAAACTAAGAAATGGAGGTAAAATAGAACATGTTTCAGAAGGACAACTATAAGCATAACCAGAACATACTGTTTTAAAATAAATATTACAAAGCCAGCCAAATAGCTCAGTGAGTTAAAGCGCCTGCAAGCAGGTACAGGGATCAGGGGTTCAATCCCCAGGCCTGCTGTGCTGGCCCCCTGTAAACAGGCAGATCACTGCGAGCTCAATGTAGTAGTGAGACCCTGAACACCCTGTAGACCAACGGTTCTCAAATTGTGGGTCGCGAACCCGGCAGGGGTCGAACGACCAAAACACAGGGGTCACCTAAAGCCATTCCAAATCATAACTGTAGCAAAATTACAGTTTTGAAGTAGCCACCAGTTATTTTTTGGTTTGGGGTCACCGCAACATGAGGAACTGTATTGCGGGGTCACAGCATTAGAAAGGTTGAGAACCACTGTTGTAGACCCTTCCCTAAAATACAAAAATAGAGGAAGGGTGTCTTAGTTACTTTTTATTTGTTGCTGGAACAAATACCCGACACTCAAAATGAAGGAAGGAAAAGTTTATTTAGCTCACAGTTTGTGGCAGTGGAACAGCAACAAAATGGTGGCAGAGGTAGCTAACCAAACACAGCAGCTGAGCAACAGCTCTAGTCTGTCTCTCTGTCTCTCTTTATATTCCTATCAGCCTCTCTGCTTTAGGATATCCACCCTAGACCACACCCATAGTCCCAGCCCTACTCAGACCGATAATCCCATCAGTGCTAAAACACATAATTTCAGTGATTGATGAATCAAGTTTCAATCTATAGAAGTCCTCGCCCAGACTACATGAGGCTTTAGGGGGAGAACTAGACATAAACCATAACAAAGGGAAATCATAGCAAAAAAGGTGAACTAGAGATACTTTTTTTTTTTTTTTTTTTAAAGTAACTGTGCATGCGCAGAGTAAAAAGTGATAGGATCACCAGTGTTGGAAGACGTGATGCAGAAGTGCGTGCCAGCGAGGAGGACAATAAAGGGACCGCTATAGTTACCGGGTTTCTATAGTTCACTTGGCAAAATATTCTCAGGACACTGCAATAATTGGTAAGTCATAATCTATAGTAACCATTTTTTTTTTTTTTTGTCTTTTTGTCTTTTTGAGACAGGGTCTCGCTATGCAGTTGAGGCTGGCCTTGAGCTCATTTTTGTAGCCCAGGCTGGTCTCGAACTCGCACCAATCCTCCTGCCTCAGCCTCCCGAGTGCTGGGATTACAGGCGTGAGCCACCACGCCCGGCTATAGTAACCATTTTTTACAAACTTTATAGTACCAATATTTTTGAATTTAGAACTTCAATAATTCAAAATAAAGAGAAAATAGGAATGAAAAATGTAAGGGAAAACAAAACTTAATGAGAAAACACTAATGTGAAAAAAGATGGGAAAATGCTAAAAGCTAAGATGGAATGGCTATGTTGCTAACAGACAGCAAAGACTGCGCAACAAGAAAATACCTTTATTCTACTGCATTTCAAGACAAAAGAGTTAAATAATCTCATTTTCCCAAAGTCGCACAACTAGGAACTCACTGAATTAAAATATGACAACAAAAAATACTTTCTAGCAATTATGAATCTGCGAAAAGCAAAGTAAGCTGTGCTCAGGTTACTTACGACTGCGGTTATAATCAGAGCCAAAAAGAGGCGAACAGAATGACTAGCATCGAGTATTTCCTGCAGGAAAGGGAAGTCCCCGGTGCGAGGACACAATGGCTATTTGTATACATGCTAAAGGGCAAATAATTCCCAGGTCAGCTACACTCTTTCAAAAGTGAATTATGTGTACAGTACTCAGCCAAAAGTTACACTTCCCAGATGAATTCTTACAGCTGTAACTGATCGAGAGAACATCCGAGAATATGTGGGCAGGATTTCGATATAACTTGAAGTCAAAAGGCGTAAAAACGTTGACGCTTAACAGCTGGGCGAGAAAGCTGCCCAGTGGTGGATCGTGGTGGAGCCGGGGTGCAGCCGGGCCTGTCCACGGTGATCTGCCACTCTGCTTCTTCTGGAATTCTATTCAAGGGGCACATGCTGGAGGTCGTTTTGTGGCCAGCGTCCTTAAGCATTTCCGAGCCCGTCTACATTTAGCGAGTGTCCCTGCTTTCCTTTCTCCTGCCCCAGCTGGGCTGCGAAAGTAAGCTGCAGAGGCAGGTGCTGAGTGGCCACTGGGACGGGGGAATGAATTTAGCTCAGCATATTGGGCTGCAACGGTTCTTTGTGTGCAGTAATAATGACCCCAAGTCATTTGGGGGTGTCACTAAACATAAAAAGAAAATATAGTCCACACCGCTGCTGCCCACCTCCGCAGCACAGCGCTCAGGAAGCGCTTCCGGCCTTGAGACCTACCGGCCACAGGGTGCGCGCGCATAACGCGTTTCTCCTTCCGCCCGGGCCTCCCGCTGCTTCCGGTCCGGGTTCGCGGTGGTGCGTACGAAGCCCGGGTTCCGTACCCCACGGCCTGGCTTCCGTAGAATTCGGTTCCCACAGCACCTACCGCCGCGCCTGCGCAGACGGTGGGCGTCATCACCATGGCAGCGGCCGCAGCTGGCCCGGGTAAGCATCTGTCCACCGCAAGGCGCCGCCCTGGCTCTGAGCCTTCAATGCCTGCCAGACTGGGCCGGGGCCAAGGAGGGCTGACGTGAGCGGAATCGCGGCCTGGGCCGAGAATTCCCGCGCCTGAGGGGCTTCCTGCACCCGAGGACAGTGGCGATCGCGATCCGCGCGGGCTTTAAAGCCCCTGCGCGTTCCCGACGCGTCCCTGGTCGCGGGAACTCTGTGGGATGACTGTTCTGTGACTTGCAGAAATAAAAAGTAACAGCGCTCGGTCGTGGTTCCATGGCCCGACGGGATGGGCCTAGAGGGCCTCCTGGAGTAGCGGCGCTCGTCCCGGCGCCGAGGCCCGGCCGCTGCCTTTCGCCTCCGCGGCGCCTGTGTTAAGGCTCCGTGACACTGCCTCCTGCGTCCGCTTTGCTCCTAGGCCTTGTGACCAGACGTGGCCTACGGGGAAACCCAGAGCTCTCACCCATATGGAGCTCATCCGGCTGGCAGCCATAAAGCTGTCTGCAGCTTGAATCCACCCTTTGCTAAGCGACTCGTTAACAGGATACAGGGATTACAGTGGAGACGTCCTTTCGCTAGTTTCCCCTCTGCTATTACAGATTCATTATTGTTCTTTGCTTTCCATTTTTAAAAATAATATTGATATTATATCAGTACATTTATTCTTTATAAGGGTTGTATAATGTTCCATTGTGCAAAAATAAACCATGATTTAGTGACTATGTTTGGTGAATATTTAGACTTTGACTCTCACTGTTACACACAGTACTACAATAAATATTCTGGTATGAAATACGTTATTTGCCCAATGTAGCTTATCTTTTTAAAAAATTACATTTCATTGAAGTGGAATTCCTGGATTAAATGGTAGATATTTAAAATGTTTTACATAATACTTGTTGACATATAATTTATATATCATGTAATTCAGTTTTTGGTGTGTTCTAAGACCCGCGTAAACATAAGCTTTCTTGCTTGCTTTTTCCTTTTTCCTTTTTGAGACTGTTTCCCTGTGTAGCTCAGGTTGGTATTTAACTGACTATGTATCGCTGGCTGCCCTTAGACTCACAGTGATCCTCCTGCCTCAGCCTCCCAAGTGCTGAGATTACAGGCATGCACCACCACACCTGGCTACTCACTCGCTACATAGGCAGATCCTAATAACCAATGTGTTTTCTGTTTTGTCTGATCTTGCATTTTTCCCAATCTAATTACTTTACTATTCTCCTTCATACATCCTTTGACCTTTTTCATTAATCTCCACCGAGCCAAGTTATCTCTCTTGCGGGTATACATCCAAAAGAAACCTCTGCCACAGATAGTTCAGCGGCAGGCATAGCAACAAGTGTTCCATCGCCCGTGCCTTGCCAACCCCGCCCCAGGGCGCCCTGATCCAGTGACTGAGACTGGGCACGGTGGTGTGCAGCATAATCCCAGCGCTTGGGAAGCTGACAACAGGAGGACAATCACTATGAGTCCAGTCTACACAGTGAGACCCTGTAGACCTTGTAGAACCCGTACCAAATACATTTTCAAAAGAAAGAAACCACTGCCTCATAAACTGAATGTTAAGTTACAATAGCTAAGGTGTGTAAGATGCTTACTTGATAAGTGTTGGGGGACAAGTGGAGAAAGATTTGGACACACACACACACACACACACACACACACACACACACACAGGAATATGACTCATTCCTGAAAAAAAATGAGCTCTCGACTTCAGCTACAACTGAATGAGCCTGAGGAACATCCTTGCACCTGACCCAGAACAGATGCATGACATTTGCGCTCTAAAGCTATCCAAGTGTCCGGGGAAGGAAGAAAACAGAGGCTGCCCTGGGGGAAGGACAGGAGTTGTGGACGAGAGGGTGCAGCCCAGTTCTGGGGGCAGCAAAGCTAGGGCCAGAGTGCAGCCTGAGGACTTAGAAAGTGGGGCTGCACCTTTGGGGCCGCTGCGCACACTGAGCACAGTTTAGCCCTTCCCCACACAGAGGCATAAACTGGCTGCTGTGTGACAGAGTCTGTTACCTCAGCTCCTTTGTGTAGCCCTTGGTGGGCACTGTGTGTCTCATTCTATCCTGCTGCCTTTCCACAATACACACCATAAAATTTTCACTTAAAACATATATCCTCTAAGAAACTATATTCTTTTTCACATGGATTCCTGTTACTTATTACAGGATGCTGGAGTGAAAATATCCTGGACTATTTTCTGAGAAGTCACCAGATTGCAACAGAAGACGGTGCTGAGATCACCTGGTACCATGGTGCCAATCACAGGGCGCAGATGGAGGAGGCACTGAGCAGTGAGTCAGCCTCCTCGTGTGGACTTGGGGTGGGACAGGCTGGCAGGAGGGGCTCGGGCAGATCCTTTATTTATTTATTTATTTATTTTCTTGTTTCAGAACTTTTGTTTGTTTGTTTATTTATTTTTATGGCCGGCTCAGCCTGCCCTGAGGGCAGGGCTGGTGCAGCATGTGGTGCTGGGGATTGATCCGCGGTCCCTGCAGCTGCCCAAGCTTTCCTAAGCAGGCGCTTTAGCCCACTAAGCCATCCTGCTGGGCCCCTCAGGCAGATCCTTTAGAAACAGCTCATTTGCTACTGCTTTCAAAAGTGAGTTTCTCAGGTTCTGGAACCAGAATCAAAATTCTGGGTGGCCCCTGTAGGTTTCCTTTCTAGGTGATGTTCTGGGTCTGGTCCTCACATGTAACATGTTTTTAAAGTTCACTGGTGTTCTAGCAGCTGCCTTTACTCCATGGCCATATTTTCTATTTGTTGCTCCCATGGCTGGTGCGGCCTGGCCAGTGCTCCAGGAGTGCTCCACATGCAGCTGTGTCCCCTACCTCCCATGACCCAGGCTGGCGCGGCCTGGCCAGTGCTCCGGGGGTGTTCCACGTGCAGCTGCAGCCCCCGCCTCCCATGACCCAGGCTGGCGCAGCCTGGCGAGTGCTCCAGCAGTGCTCCACGTGCAGCTGCAGCCCAGGCCTCAGCGGACTCCTTTCACACAGCAGAACCCTTTCGTCCTTTCATTGTGCAGCTAGGTTTGCAGCTGCGCTTGATCATCTGTCCATGGATAAATGTAGGTGTCGTTTCCATTCCTCTGCCCCTGTGTGTGCAGCTGCCAAGAACATTCCTGGACTCTTGCATTTTGCGGGGAGAGAATCGCTGGGTCAGAGTCACCTACTTTTTAAGAACTGCCACATTTTCCCAAAACAGCAATGCCTTCTTCCGTCCCCACTGGTGGTGTGGCTGTGGGCTCTGATTTCCTCTTCTGTCCCCACTGGCAGTGTGGCTGTGGGTTCTGATTTCCCCACATCTCTGCTAGCACTTGTACCGTGCTCTCCCGTATTGATAGTAATCTGTGCACACACACAGGTGTAGCTGTGTCTTCCTAAGGAGTGGCTGCCTCTTCCTATATTTCCTCGTGTGTGGCTCTCAAGCTGCTTCCCCCCAGAAGACTTGAGAGCCCACAGACATCTTGGCATTTGAACTATTTTTGCTCCTTTGGGTCCATGTGGATTTGTTGTCCATAAAAGTGTAGTAGGCTGTTATGGTTTATATCTAGTTGTCCCCCCAAAGCCTCATGGAGTCACTGGGCAGGGACTTCCTAGAGTTTGATTATGGGTTTTAGTACTGATGGGATTATGGGTCGAAGTATTCTGGGATTATGGGTGTAGCCTAGGGCGGGAGCTAAGGCGGAGAGCCTGAATGTAATATAAAGAGGGACAGAGAGACAGACTGGAGCTCGAGCTGGTGCTGCTGCTCTGCTGCCCTGTTTCGTTGGCTGCCTCTGCTGCCATTTTGCTGCTGTTCTGCCGCCGTGAACTGGATGCTCTCCGCCCTGCTCCACTCAGCCTTGGGCCAACCGAATATGGACCGAAACCTCCACGAACTTTCCTTCTTTCATCTTGAGTGTCAGGTATTTGTCCCAGCAACGAGCAAAAAGTAACTAAAACATAGGCTTTTCTGTACATCCAACTAAAAAACAACTTTTCCAGTCAAGGGAGCCCCAGATGTTGCTGCACTGTCTTTCTTCTCTGTGCTTTGGTCTACATTGTGGGGTGGCAGCGCCCTTCCCATTCTAGCATTCCTTGCAGCCAGCCCTGGGCTCCACGAGGCACTACCCCCTGAGGTCTTAGTAATGTTTTCCCTGAACCCTGGCCCAGTGTTGACCCTGAAGCCGTATTTGCCAGTGGTGCTGTGGTCACAATGTGTGTCCCTCACCCTCAGGTTGAAATGTACTGGGCAGCTCAGCTAGCGGTACATTTAGAGCTGAGCCTCTCACATCTATAGAGGCCTGAGACCTGCCTTGAAAAGAGTCCCGTGTATGCTGCTGGAAACCAGGGTTCAGCCCGGTCTTTCACTGCTCGCTTTATCAGAGACAGTAAGAGAAGCCAGTTGGCATCTCCAATGTAACTCTTTTTTTTTTTTGTCTTTTTGAGACAGGGTCTTGCTATGCAGTTCAGGCTGGCCTTGAGCTCACTTTTGTAGCCCAGGCTGGTCTCAAACTCGCACCGATCCTCCTGCCTCAGCCTCCCAAGTGCTGGGATTACAGGTGTGAGCCACCACGCCCGGCTTTTTTTTTTTTCCAATGTAACTCTTTAACAGATCTCCAGCTTCATGAGCCACCTTCTCTTAGACAGGCACCACATATGACAGGGTCCACAGAGTCACACAAGTTTTACTCCTGCAGGGGAGTTAGCTCAGTAGTGTAAGTGCCTGCCTGGCAAGTACAAGGTCCTGAGTTTGGTCCTTGATACCAGAAAAAAAAAAAAAAATGCTTCATTCCTGTACCCCGCTGTGTCCACCGCTTTGCACGGAAGATTCCGTCCTGCTCTTCCGATTCTGTGAGGCCCACTGCCTGCTGGCTTCCTCTCCTCTGCGGTTGTTATGGCAACACATGGTGACTAGACAGCCGTTTCTGGGTCTGTCCTAGTGGGCCAGGCCACACCATCGGAGGTTCATTATCTCTCATGATTCTGTGGATCTGGTGGCTCATTCTGTAGTCACCTGGGGTGTAGGTGGGCTTGTGCTTACCTGGGTAGGAAATTCTTTTTCTTTTAAAAGAGAAAAAAAAGTTAAAAATGCAGAATTTCAAAACAAGATGATAGGAAACTAACAATGGTTATTATATTTATTGCATATTGTTACATTCAAAGTAGTTGCTCAGTGTCTTAGTTCCTTTTTACTCATTGCTGGGACAAATACTGGACACTCAAGATGAAGGAAGGAAAGGCTTATTTAGCTCACAGTTACTGGAGGTTTCAGTCCATGTTTGGCTGGCCCAAGGCTGAGAGGAACAGAGAGAATCCAGTTCATCGTGGTGGAACAGCAACAAAGTGGTGGCAGAGGCAGCCAACCAAACAGGGCAGCAGAGCAGCAGCAAGAGCTCTAGTCTGTCTCTCTGTCTCTCTGTCTCTCTGCCTCTCTTTATATTCCTGTCAGGCTGTCCGCCTTAGGATATCCGCCCTAGACCACACGCATAGTCTCAGCCTTACTCAGACCGATAATCGCATCAGTACTAAAACCCATTATCCCAGGGATCATGGATCAAGTCTCAAACTCTGGAAGTGCCCACCCCCCGACTCATGAGGCTTTGGGGGGACAACTAGACAGAAACCGTCACACTCAGATTGCAGACACGGGCATGCAGAACGATCAGACAACGCAAGCATTGACTGCTCTTTTAGTGAGCTAATGAGATTAGTAGTACAGTCCCGTTAGCTATCTTGTGTGTGTATATACATACCTCTTCTTTTTCTGTCCCTTCCTTTTCTCCTTTCCCTCATCCCAGTTGTTCTTCTCTTTTGAGCAGTTTCTTTCCCTTTCACAGTATCTCTTACACCTGCCAGATCTTATATACTGCTCAGGTTTCTCCCAACAGGGAGACAATATGCCGTATACACATATTAGTCTGATGTATTTCACTTAGGTGTATGGTCTCTGGTTGTATCCATTTACCTTTAAAAGCCTCACTTTATTTTTATAGCTGAGGAGTTCTCCATTGTATAAAGATACCACATCTTTTTAAAATCTATTCCTTAGTTCATGGACATTTAGGTTGTTTCTAAGGTTTAGCTATTGCAAACTGCGTTGCTATAAACATGAGTTCACATATATCTCTGAGGTAGGTTTTCATTTGTTCTGGGAAAATATCCAGAAGGGAAACAGCTGGGTTGAATGGGACCACTGTTACGGTTTATGTCTAGTTTTTCTGCCAAAGCCTCATGCAGTCATGAGGTGAAGACTTCTATAGTTTGAGACTCAACTCATGATCCACTGGGATTATGCGTTTTAGTACTGATGGGGTTATCGGTCTGAGTACAGCTGGGATTATGGGTGTGGTCTAAGGTGGATAGGCTGAGGTAGAGAGCTTGAATGTAATATAAAGAGAGACAGAGAGACAGACTCGCGCTGTTGCTCTCTGCTCCCCTGGTTGTTCGGTTGCCTCTGTTGCAGTTGTTGCTGTTCCACCGCCATGAACTGGATGCGCTCTGCTCTATTCTACTCAGCCTAGGGCCAGCCAAGTATGGACTGAGACCTCCAGGAACTGTGAGCTAAATAAACCTTTCCTTCCTTCATTTTGAGTGTCGGGTATTTGTCCCAGCAACGAGAGAAGAGTAACTAAGACAACCACTGATTCTAATTTTTTGTGGAATCTCCATACCGATTTCTACTGGTTGCACCAGTCTGCTCGCACATCAATGAGGAAACCTTCTTTTTTTCCCCACAGCCCCTCCAGCATTTGTTATTGGTTGACTTCTTGATGTTAGCCATCCTTTCTGGGGTGAGATGGAATCTTGGTGTTGTTTTAATTTGTACTTCTTCAGTGACCAATGATGTTGGACATTTTTTCATATATTTATTTTCCATTCATATTTCTCTAAGAAATGTGTATTTATCTCAGATGCCCATATTTGGATTGTGTCTCTGAATTTTGAGAGCCTGATTTTTAAAAATTCTTTGTATATTCTAGATAGAAGTCCTTTGTCTAAGGGACCATTAGCTAAAATTTTTCCCAATTCATAGGCTTTCTTTTCCACCCTATTGGTGATTTCTTTTGTTGTGCAAAAACTTTTTAATGCAATAAGATCCCAGTTGTTGATTCTTTGGAGGATTTCCCAAACTATTTGGTTTTTATTCATGAGCTCTCTACCTAACCCTGTGTCTTTAAGATTTCTGCCTACTTTCTCTTCCAGTAAATTTAGTGTTTCTGTTTTAATATTTAGATCTTTGATCCATTTTCACTTTAATGCATGGTGACAGACCTGGATTAAGTTTTGGTTTCCAGGATGTAGAGAGCCAGTTTTTCCAGTGCCATCTGTTAAAGAGGCTGTCTTTTTTCCAGTGAATATGTTTGGCCCCTTCATAAAGGTAGGGTGGCTGAGTGTGTTTGTAGTTGTAACTGCATCTTCTGTCCTGTTCCACTGAATTCTTGGGTCTGTTTCCTTGCCAGAACCATGCTGATTTTATCACAGTAGCTTTGTAGTATAATTTTAAGTCAGGGATTGTTATGCCTCCTGCCTTCCCTTTGTTGCCCCCGATTGCCTTTGCTGTTTTAGGTCTCTTCTGGTTCCAAATGAATTTCAGGAATGCTTTATCTAGACCTGTGAGGTATTTGATGGGGATTGCATTAAATATGTATAATGGTTTGGGGAATATGGCCATTTTCACAATGTTGGCTCTTCCTATTCAAGAGCAAGGATATCTTTAGCTTTCCTTTTTTTTTTTTTTGGTCTTTCTGAGACAGGCTGGCCTTGAACTCACTTTTGTGGCCCAGGCTGGTCTCAAACTCGCACCGATCTTCCTGCCTCAGCCTTCCAAGTGCTGGGATTACAGGCATGCACCACCACGCCCAGCTTAGCTTTCCATTTTCTAAAATCCTCCTAGATCTCTTTTTGGGGTGGGAGCTTCTGGTCTGACCTTGGCCTCCAGCTGCTGGCCAGCTCCAGTCCACAGAGAGAGGTGCGAGAGCATGTGGCCTCTGTCTGGGCTGTGGGCTGTGGTCCATGAAGCACTTTTGCACTGCTCCCAGGCAGGAGCTGAGTCTGAGATCAGACAGAGGCATGTCCGGCTTTCCAGTGAGAAGATAAAAGCACGGCTCTGTTTTTGTAAAAAACTTCCCTGCACATCGCCAAGCCTCCCTCTGTGTGCTCCACCCACAAGGCACTGGGGAGGACAAGGGAGTGGGCCCTGGGGCCTGTGCGCTGTGTACAGCTTTGGTAGCTGCTTGTGCATGAACAAAGTGTATGCTAAGCTGAGGACTGGCGGGCTCGTGGCTGGCGGAGGGCAGTATTCTGCCTCCTTTCCCCTTCCTGGGCCCCATCCAGGGCATCCTGCACCTCCGTGGCCCCTGGGTGTGAGCCCGCCCCCTCTTTCTCCACAGGCACCGCACACATGGTGGAGGCCGACGTACTGCTCCCCAGCACAGGTGCGGGTGCTGCGTGCATCCAGCCGATCATGGCGCATCCCCCCGAAACACACAGTGACAACACGCTGCAGGCCTGGCTGGCTGCGCTGCTGCCCAGCACCAAGGGCATCAAGTTAGACTTCAAGAGGTAGGAGTACTCACAGCTTCCCCTGGAGTACCGGTGGGGGCAAATGGTGGTGCCTGGCTGCGGCCGGTTGTGCTTTGTCAGAACCAGAAAGCTAGCTGTGGCCTTAGATGTTTCTGGAATGGACCTGCTCCATTTCTCGGAGCTGCTTGCTGACACTGTGTCTTATAGCCCTTTGAGGCTAATGTGAGTTTTTAAAGGAAGCTCATAGTTGGGGCCTGTCGTGGCGACAAAATGTAAGTTAAAATGCTTCTCTTGCTAAAAAGTTGAGTGAGAAAAAGAGTTGAGAGAAGTTTGTCGATATAGTGACGCATGCCCGACTTGACTGAATCTGTACTTGTGGAGGGCTGCTCTCTAAGGACTCGAGCATTAGCCGTGAGGTGCAGAGGAGACAGCATCATGTCACCGTGGGCACCCAGGAAAGCCTGCTTCTGTATATCTGGCAGTGCAAAAGTTATAGGTGAAGCCAGGCATAGCCTGCGACTCTGGGAAACCTCACCGGAGCCCGGGCACCACGGCCTGAGCTCCTGCCATACCTCTGAATTCTGTTTTCTAATTCGGTGCCCTTAAGAAGGTACAAGGCTTAGACAACCTTACAGGCCCAAGGTGGCCAGCCAGCGGCCATGGGGCTGACCGTGTCACTCGCCCTGTACCTCTGCCAGTGGAGGCACTGCACACAGGACTTGGGGACACGTGAGCTTCAGAGCTGTGGTTCTAGCATGGCTTTGCCACAGCACAAGTCTGGAAGCAGAAATGGCAGCATCCGCATCTGGGTGAGAGGGTGTGGGGCCAGTGCCGGGGCTTGGTCCACCGTGCTAGGCTGCATCTGGGGCAGGAGAAGCAGGAGGGTGGGGTGCGTGGAGCGGAGGGGGCGTGGGCTCATGCAGCTTGCTGAGAGGATCACTCTGCGTCTCCTCTTGGGTGGGAGCCCGGAGGGTGTCCCATGCCAGGAGAGGGTCCCACATGCTCCCACCTTCTGTACAAGTGACTGTCTCAGTGGTGAGCACTTCTAAAGGACAGAAGCACTCATCTAAGAACTTCAGAAGACACAATTATAGGGGCTGGAGATATAGCTCAGCAGCATGAGCGGCTGCCTGGCAAGTGCAAGGTCCCGAGTTCAGTTACTGGTACTAGAAGAAGAGGAAGAGGAAGAAGACAGAGTTATAATTATAAGTGGGGAGGCTGAACTGTGGAGCTTGGCTGTTGGGGCCCTGGTCTAGGGCCCTCTTGCACAGGGGTAAGACAACTGAATAAAACACAGACAAGATGCACTTCTTAGTTACAAGGGTCACTAGGCTGGTCTAAGCCCAGTGCTGGGCTGGGTGTGGTGTCCTTGGCCTTTATTAGGTGCGCAGACTGGTTGGGGGTGCTGGCAGCTGCAGGATGTGGTGTGGTCAGCTGCTGGGGCCATCAGGGTTCAAGGATGGAGGAACAACACATCTTTGGAAAGCATACGGGAACAGATCAGGGGTAATGAGTGCCCTGACTGCTGACTGAGCCCGAGCTAGGCGGGCTCTATGTGGGCCCAGTCCGCAGCTGCTGTGTCCTACCTCGAGGCACCAGAATGTCACACACGGTCTGCGGGGTGGTCTCAGCTCTGGCCATTGGCTTAAGGATTAACCTGGCACTCGAGCAACCCATGAGTCTTGCCACAAGTCATGTAGGCCTAGGATAGACTCTCAATTTGATTTGTTACCAATTTATTAATATTAACCACTGCCCACTCTGCACCGCGTCAAGCTGTCCTCAACCTCGGGTGCCTGTAGCTGTGAGCCAGGATATTTAAAAAGGAAAGGGCACTGGGGATGAAGCTCAGAATATAAAAAAGGAAACAGAAGCTGTTTTTAATTTTAAATAACTAAATATCCTTGTATCCACTTTCCAAAAAAGGTGTTTACAATGAAAGGAAAAGTGGAATTAATGAAGGCTTTAAGGACATATGGTTTTATGCTTCCTAGTCGTTTTTAGAATGTGCTCGTGTCTCCAGACTCCCCCACGGATCTTGGGGGGGCTCTTCCTGGCAGGCTCCTGGCTGCCTCAGAGGCAGGCCTGGGCTCTGAGGGCTCCCTGGTGACAGCCGCAAAGGCTGGGGCGGCCTTGGTTTGCAGTCCTGTCTGCACACTCTAATGAGTGACCGAGTGACAATTCTTCCAAATTGTCCCACAGTCCGTGACCCTGCTGTTGAACTCAAGACCTCGGTGTGGCCCCCAAGGGGAGCCATCGTTTAACCTGGACAGACCCCGGAAGTCCCTTCCACGAGCAGGAAGTGCAGACCCAGGTTTTCAGACACAAAACACATTAGCTTTCCCAGCCAGTGCTGTGGGATCTTGGATTTTGTTTAATTCAAGTATTGCTGCTTTTTGTTTGTGTCATGAGTTTGAGAACCGTAAACCATTAAGATTCTTGTTGTGCTGTGTCCCACTGACCACGAACTGTCCCCAGCCTGGCAGCAGTGCAGCCTGCCATGGCCCTCTTGGATGCAGTGAAAGGTCACCTGCAGCGTCCCGTGTGGATTAACGCTGATGTCCTCCCCGGTCCAAGTGGAAGCAGCAACGTCGTGGACGCACAGCCCTTTATAGATACCGTGACGTCCTTCTTCCCAGCGGTGACGCTGTCCCTGGGCTGGACGACAGGATGGCATCCCGAGAAAGCCAACGAAGGTGACGGTCCTGTTCGGACTCCCTCGTAGTCAGCTTCAAATAGCTTCCTGTTATAAAATTACTTCTTTGACACAAAGCTAGAGTACATTCCCCAGGTCGCAGCTTCTGCCCATGTACCTGTGCCCGGCCCTCCTCGCTGTTACCTCTCTGTTAGTTCAGGTGGAACCATGCCCCTGGCAACCTTTGTCTCCAGCCTCTGCAGGAACGCCTGGGAGGGCCAAGTGGCCCTGACCCACGTGGAGCTGGCCTCTCTGAGCTCAGCCGGTCCAGGCTGGCCTTCCCACTGCACCTCTGAGGAAGGACGAGGAAATTTCTCAGCTGAGTGCAGGCTGCAGGGCTCTTGCTCTGCCCTGGACTCTGTGTCCTCTCTGGCCTCCCAGGAAGATGAGCCAGGGGTGCAGCCCCTCCTTCCCTTCAGAGCTCCCGTGGGGGCTCCACTGCCACTGCCGCTGCTTCTCCGCCTCGTCCCCCAGCGCTCTTCACCATGTCCCCCAGCACCGGGGGTCAGGCAGAGGGGCTGGATTCTGTCCATCAGCAGGAGGTGGTCAGCTAGACAGACGTGGAGGGGCTGTAGGATGCCCGCTTTTACCCTGTGGGGTCAGGCTTGCCTCTTTCACACATTCACCACGAATGCTTATTTAATTTTCTTAGTAGGCGGAGTTTGCAGCAATGAGAGCACACGTGGGGGCGTGGGGGCGGGGCGTGGGTGGACGCATGGGACGCATCCTCACACCCGCCCTCCCCTCCTCGTGCTTCTCGGTCCCCCTCCCATTCCCAGAAAACCTCCCTCCCTGTCGCCTGTTGTCCACCTTCGTCCTTTGTGATTGTTTTTTGCCACCCTAGCTATGGGACCCGGGCCCTTGCACAGGTGGCGGTGCTCCCCGCTGAGTCCTGGCCCCAGGTGGCTCCCTCAGTGTCAGCCCAAGGTTTAGCACATAGTACCATTAAGTCTGCAGTCCTTGGTGGCGCCTGCCTGTAATCCCCGCACTCGGGAGGCTGAGGCAGGAGGATCGGTGTGAGTTCGAGACCAGCCTGGGCTACAAAAGTGAGCTCAAGGCCAGCCTGAACTGCATAGTGAGACCCTGTCTCAAAAAGACAAAACAAAAAACAAACAAACAAACAAACAAACCCACAGCCCTGCTGACGTGCACTGGATGGAACCTATCGCAGTGCTGCCCGCTCACCTGTCCTCTTACTGAAGTACACAGCACGTGGCTAAAACTGAGGAGGATAAGCGAGGAAGCGCTCGGCACCTCCTGGACGACCTGCCTGGTGGAGACGGCGGGGCTGGCCTCAGCTCTCACACGTCATCAGCAACGCGGGTTTTTCCCTCCTCTCCTTATCGTGCAGATTATTGGGATGAGGATGGGGACGAGGATGGTGTATTCAGCACGGGGTCTAGGGTCTCACTACACAGGTCGGACTCGGAGTGATCCTCCTGCTTTCAGCCTCCCAAGTGCTGGGATTACAGGCGCAGGCCCCCACATCGAGTCTCACTCGCTGCCTCAGTGCACCTTGGAGGTGGGGCCGGCACGGCACGCCAGGAATCAAGCCTGCTCCCTGCCTAAGCAGGCGCTTTAGTCCACTGAGCTGTCTGGCTGGGCCGTATCTAAAGGCTGGGACTCCTTAGAAATACACTTTTTTTTCTAATGTATTTGATACAGGGTCTGACTATACATTTGTAGTCACAGAGGTATAGCTCCTGTTAGCAGTCTCTTCTTCTAATCGTAGAAATTCTAAATTGTAAAGAAAAGGCGATTCCTAGTTATTGGACATTTAGCTGTTAAACTACCATATCCACTTAGAATATCTATAAGTGTTCCTTACCTTTCTTGCTTCACAGCCTAACTTTCTGTAGTTTAGGGTGAT
Organism: Myocastor coypus; assembly: GCA_004027025.1. Classification (NCBI taxonomy): domain Eukaryota; kingdom Metazoa; phylum Chordata; class Mammalia; order Rodentia; family Myocastoridae; genus Myocastor; species Myocastor coypus. The sequence goes on along the minus strand of PVJA010000876.1, from coordinate 126,265 downwards.
TCTTTTTAAATTTTGTTTTCAATGCTGTTCATGAATTGGCAAGTTTCTTTTCTCTGTCTTTATATGATTTATAAGGTCAGCCTTACTAGTGTTTCTACTTTAGGCAAAATGTGAAAGTAATTTGGGCTACCCAAAAGAAAACTAAAGTTAATTCTCACACAACCAGTAAATACCTAACAGCCACCTTTTCTTGAGAAAGAAAATTTAGGTGAAATAAATAGAAAGTCTCAGTTGACAATATTAGGGCCAGATATGGCACACACCTGTAATCCCAGTACTCTGGGAGGCTGAGGCAGGAAGATTCCATGTTCAAGCCCATCCTGGACAACTTAAAAGATTTAGTGAGGTCCTGTCTCGAAATAAAAAAGTAAAATAGGATCGAGGTGTAGCTCAGTATGTAGGTCCTAGTTTCATTCCCTCAGTGCCACAGAGATGAGTAACTAAAAGGAGTACTGATGACCCACATGTACCGAAAAGACAAGCTTTAGAATATTTAATGTAAATAAAGCAGTGTCAACTTTGTTGACAAAGTTGCACCGGCGAGATCAGCAGAAGCTTTTCCTTGTTATGTACTGGAGACGGACCCAGGGCCTTGGCCTGCTGAGCGCATGCTGAGCCGCGGAGCGACTGCCCCAGCCCAGGGAGGGGCACAGCTGTTGCTACTGTTCTCAGTGTGAGACAGGATCTCATTATGTAGTCCAGGCAGGCCTTGAACTGGTGATCCTCCTGCGTCAGCCTCCGAAGGGCTGGGATCTTGGGCACGTACCTTTATTTTTCTTTGATCTTTCTTTTTTCCAGCCACATTTTATTGGTACATTTTAGGTCTATGTAATGATCACATTCATCAGAGAGAATTTTTGCCTGCACAGGAGATAACTGGATCCTTTCTCCCCACCCCCATGCCCTCCTTAATTCCTCCTCGCCTTCTTATTTATAGAGCTTTGTTTCCATTTTTTGCTTCTTTTCTCATTTTTCTACTTCCCCCTTCTTGTCTTCCCCCCACTCCTCCCTAGATTTTTAATCTGCATTTTCCAGTCAAATTATTTTCTTGTCTTAGTGATCTTTTAATTCACTCTGAATCCAAATGGAAATTTTTATACGTTGCCCATGAATTTCCCTCTAAATTATCTGTAGATTTACCTATTCATAAGTAATTAAGTTTTTCATTGATTTTTACACAGTCCACTCAGAAACTTGAATTTCTTCCTCCTCCTCAGGGTACAGCTGGGCAATGGTAAGAGAGATGGAATCCTTATGCAGTGGGCTGAGTCAGCCTGTGACCTTCCCTGTCCGGGCAGTGTTGGTCAGACAGTCCTGTCCACAGCTACGCTGGCTGCTAAAGAGATCAGACAGGTATGCGTTCGTCTCACAGGTAGCGTGTGTGTGACGGCATGTGCAGAGGAAGGGGCACAGACAGAGAGGGCTGACTGTTGGCGTGAGTCCCAGCACCAGGGTGGGCCTGCCTGGAGTCATCCCTGTGTCCCATTTGATTCTGCACAGAAGCTTTTGCCCATAGAAGAGGCCCAGTAAGTGTTGTCATCTGTCATGGTTTGAATCTGGATGTCCCCACCAAAAGTTCAGGTGATGACAGATGGAGCTTTTCAGAGCTGGCTGGAGTGTGGGATGCTGGGATTGAGTCCTGGTACAATGCTACAATTCAGGGGACCAGGATTAAGTTGTGCATGCTACACTGGAAGAGATATAAGGGACAGAAAGTGGCTTGGTACTTGGAGTTGATGCTTGCTGCTTTTGCTATTCTCTGCATCCTATAGACTGTTTCTCCTCTTTCATCCTCCCTCTGCCATATCACCCTGCCTTGGAGCCAACCCACTATGGACTGAAGCCTCTACAAACTATGAGCTAAAATAAACATTTTCTACTCTCAGTTTGGATGTCACCTATTTTGTCTCTGTAATGAGAAAAGTAACTAAGACAGAGCTTTGGTACCAGGAGTGGGGTTGTTGCTGTGGCTGCCTGATCAGAACGCTGACTGAAAATACTGCTGGTAAAGACCAGGCTCGGGAGGTTCCTGTTGGTTCAGTTGAGTTCCCAGTCGCACTTCTTTACCCAGAAAATATCCAAAGTATAAGCAGAATGACAATGCTAATAACAAAACCTCATGCATTGCATTATTGGCAAACCAGAATGCAGGGCGAGTAGGCACTGCGTGTCATGCCTAAGCTGCCAAAATCCTCTGAGCCCACATGAGCCCAGAGAGATCCCGGCTGGCAGTGCAGCCCAGTTCTACAGTCCCCGTGCCAGCTGGAGGGGACACAGTTGGCTGTGCAGTGCCTGCAGGTGCTCAGCCCCACCCATGTCAGCCCCAGGACCCGCTGGCATGAGCCATGTGCTGGCCAGGCGGTAGCCAGGGACACCAACTCCGGTGACACTGAGCCAGCTCTGCCCGCCTGGTGCTGATGTCCACAGAGAGACTGAGGCTTTGGAGGAGCTCACCTTGAAAGACCTTTCCATTTTCCTTGTGCTCAGTGATCTGCTTCTGTTGTCTTTCTGTCTGAAAGCCAATTTCATAAATTATATTTTCCTAGAAAATTATTCATTTCATACATGTTTTTTGCATTTATCACTGGAGTAGAATATTACTGAGTTTCTTCTATGTCTTTAATATAATTTCCTTTGTTTTTTGAGCTTTTTTTTTTTCTTGATTAGACTGGGTACTTTATTTTTTTTAATTTAATTTTATTTTTCTTATACCCTGGGGTGGGGCAGCACAACATGTGGTGCCAGGGATTGATCTACCGTCCATATGCTTGCCTGAACTTTTACTAGGAAGGCACTTTAGACCACTGAGCCATCTTGCTCGCCTTAGACTGGGTACTTAAAAAAAAAAAAAATCACCTCTTGGATTTACTTTTTTCTGGGTTCTGACTCATTAATTTCTGCCTTTTGCCTTTCTGAATTCTTCTTTAGTTTCAGCTTTTGTACTGGAGACCAGTCATTTTCTGCTTATATTTGTTAGTGTGTTTATATCTGTTAATGCAGGTGTTTAAGGCAATACCCTCATTTTAGCTGCATCCTATCATCTCTGATGTAACTTTCTGTCACTTTTCTTTTTGTGTGGGACTGGGGTTTGAGCTCATGACCTTGCACTTGTCGGGCAGGCACTTGTGCCACGGAGCTATCTCCCCAGCCCCTCCCTTTGGTATGTCCCACACAGCTGCTAGGTGGGTGATGAGCAGTCTTGCTTTCGTTTGTCTGAGAAAGTCTGTCTTTACCTTCATGGCTTACGAACAGCCCCGCCGGTGGTGCAGGCGTGGTGGCAGGCGGTCCTCACCTCTCAGTGCTGCGCATTTGTCTTTCCGCTTTCCTGCCCTGCAAAATTCTCTTGAGAAACCCTCAGGTGGAACATGGAGTTCCCCATGTATGGACAGGGTGGCTTTTGTCTTGCTGCTTTCAAAAATATTTATCTTCGGCTTTTGATACTGTGCCTGTCATATGTCCCTGTGTGACCCTCCTTGGGCTGGTGCTAGTTGAAGATCTGTGGGTTTCCCCTGAGTCTGAGTGAAGCGGGACCTTCCTACCTACCATGCATCGTTTCATCTTTCGGTCCTTCTCCTTCTCTTTCCTGGAATCTGTGACACATGCAGCGGCCTGCTTCAGGATGACCAGGACTTTCTTCATGCCCTTTCTTTTTCTTTTTTTTTTTTTTTTTATTTTCTTCTCTGAGTACGTAATTTCATGTAATCTGTCTTAGAACTCATACGAGCTTCTCTTCTACCCGGTTGTGTTGTCTATGGAAGCTCTCTGTTACATTTTTCCTATCATTCACAGGATTCACTTCCAAGATTTCTGTTCTTATTTCAGGACATGCATTTTTGAACCACGGAGATAGCTCAGTAACTTAAGCGCCTGCCTGACAAGTGTAAGGTCCTGAGTTCAATCCCTGATACCAAAAATAAATAAATAAAATGCTCCGTATTTCTTTGTTGATCCTCTCATTTATGTCTCTTCTAGGCTTACACATTTTCCTCACTTCGTTTTCTGTGGTCCCTTATGGCTTGCAGGCCTCTCTCGCACTCCAGTGTTTACAGTCTTCTGCAGAGCGTCTCCTAGGTCCCCGTTTCTCCCACCTTGGGTTCTCTCAGTAGCATTGTATTTCTCAGGATTTTTGTGTTCCTTAAGGCCTTCCTATACTGTCTTCGCGTCTGTAGGGATTGTTGCCTTCTTCAGCTTCGCTGAGGTTCAAGGCAGGAAGTCCGTCTCAGGCTGGCTGGGTGAGGCTCAGGCACCGTCCTACCTTCCCCGGGAGGCTCTCACTGTCTTCTTCCTCCTCCCACTCTGGAGAGCCAGGCTGGACGCAGAGGGCTGGAGCTGTCTAAGAGGAGCAGCCCGTAAGCCAACAGAGTTGCCCCAGGTGCCACATGCGTGACGTGCAGAGAGTCATGCGAGCCACCCTCAGGGAGGGGCATGGGCCACAGGCAAGTGGCACGAAACGTCCAGAGCTTTGAGTTCTCAGACTCACCCAACAGCAGTAGGATTACTAGGAAGGGTGGAACTGCGGCATGGAAGTCAGGCCTCGATGCTAGGTGCATTCGTGCAACCTAAGAGTCATGCATTTTTTTTACCTGCAGAAAAGGAAGTAAATGCTTTGTTTGCTGCTCTTAGTGACATCTCCTGAGTTTCTTGCATCTCATTAATAGTCTTCCCTGAGGGACAGAGGCCCCATGTGGCAGGAAGGTCCTTGACACACAGCAGCATCTCTTCAGCCTCTTTTACAGGGGGTTTCCAAACTCAGACCCCATGCCTGGCAAGCCCTGGGCCAGCGCCCTTCGTGCATTGGGGCCCTTCCTGCGTGAGCAGTCTCCTCACATCCCCAAATCTGACCCATGTCTGGTGCCACCCAGTGGGCTCTGAATGCCTCTCCGTTCCCAGGAGGGTGGGGCAGTGAGGCTGCAGCTCTGTGGATCCTCTCCTTTTAGTCTGTTTGATGTTGGAAAAGCAGTGATATGGGACAGTGTAGTCTCATCTCCCCATCAGTGCTTTATTCTGGTGCCTCTGGTTTAAAGATGAAGGAGCTTCATGTTAGGCTTTGGGGACTGCGCCTTGCCGGCTCTGACCTCTCCCTCTGAGCTGCGTCGCACCCTTATTTGCCCACAGGTACAGCCTGACCATCTGGACTGCGAAGGACGATAACTGCTCCACCGAGGACTTACTTTACGTCCGGGACCATTTTGACAAAAGGAAGGTTTTCTATGACATCTTGGAACCACAGAACCATGCATTTAGACAAGCCATCGGACTCCCAGCTACACCCTGAGCCGACTCTTCCCTGGTGCCCCTGCTTTGGCTTCCTAACTCCCCTCCGCTTTGGCCGAGTTAAGCGGTCATGGGTCTGTGGTAGTCATCCAAGAGGAATTATGCGCCATGCGCCTGTGCGATGCCAGCCCTCCTGAGATGGCACTCCCAGGGCCTGGCAGAAGGGCCTGGTGGCTGAGCCCAGGACAGCCGGGAGCACTCTCCTCGCCAGGCCAGTGTCCTTTGTCCTGCCCAGGGGAGCCTGGCCCAGGCTTCTCCACTTTACTGCAATGTCCTGAGGTCTGAATTTTCCCCTTCCTTCACACCCCACTTTCTACCATCAAGTACATTGGCTTTGTGTAGGGAGCGGAGCGTCGGTTCTGCTTGAAGACGGGCTTCCCTCGTAGCCCTTGCGTGCTGTATGCCGGGGGCATCCACAGTATGGCCTGCTTCAGCTCGGTTACCCAGAAAGGCACAGTGGCAAGCACTCACTTGTGGAGCACTTGTGAGACCTGAGTCAGATCACACGGTGGTGACACCTGTTTCCAGGTGTGTCACATGGTGCGTGGGCAGCTAGCAAGAGCAGTTCCTGCTGGGTGAGTACCAGGGTCATGGACATCACCCCAACAGTGACCGCACAAAGCCTGTGTTCCTCTTAAATATCTGTCTGGAGTTGAGTGTAGAGTGCCTTGTTAGGCTACACCTAAAACTTTCTTTGCTATGGTTGTTTGCCAAAGGCCAAAGGCAATTTTATTTTACAAGACCTTTTAACAAATACTGAAAAAATAATGTTAAAGCTGCCGTAAAATACTTCTAAGTTTTCTACAATGATTGTGTATTACTTTCCTAAAATGACTCTGATTAATAAATGAATTGCATTTCAATGAAATTTTAAATAAAATTTGTGTAGAATAAATAATAATGCTATTATTCACAGTGTTTATTTGTTTGTTTGTTTGCTTAAGACAAGGTCTCTCTGCGTTATCCAGGCTGGTCTTGAACTCACTGTGTAGAGCAAGCTGGCCTTAAGCTTGCAGCAGTCTTCCTATCTCAGCCTGCAAGGTGCTAGGATTACAAGTGTGTGCCACCATGCCTGGCTTACATGTTCACAGTTTAAAGACAATATTATGGTGTAAATTTTTATATCAAGAAATCTGTAAGCTGGGATAGTGAGATAGCTAAGTGATCTAAAGCACCTACTTAGGTAAGCTTAGGCAACTGCAGGAAACACGGTTTGATCCCTGGCACCATATGCTGCGCCAGCCGTACCCCAGGGCAGGCAGAGCCATAAATAAATAAATAAATAAATAAATAAATAAAGTTAAAAAAAGAAATCTATAAGCTAAACATTACTTGGGTTAAGATATAAAAATATTTTAAATGAGTCCGAGTCAAAAAACACAAGAATCATTCCATGTATTCGGCTGAAAAGTAACTGTTCAGCAGCTATCCATATGGGAGGGGGAGCATAACCTTGACCCTTGCCTCCCGTCACATACAAATAATTCATGATGTATCTTAAGGTCTAAGCATGAACGCTAAAGCTAGAAAGCATGTAGGAAAAAAAAAAAAGAAAGCATGTAGAAACAAATAAAATGCTTTTCTGAATTTGGAGTAAGTTAAGGTTTTCTGTAATCTAGAATGCACTAACCCTGTAAGAAAAAAATGAGTGGACTTTATAAAAGATCTCAGAAAACACTAGTGATACATATATGATAAAGTTCTTGTGCTCAGAATGTGTGAAATGCACCTGTAAACTATTAAGAAAAGCCTAATAAAAATGAAAAAAGATTTGAACAAAGCTTCATCAAAGAAGACATTCAGATGGACCAATAAAACATGAAAAGATTGTAGCACTGTTCACCCAGGAAGGGCAAATGTAAACCATAGTGAAATCCCAGAATGCACCTGGCAGCAAGGCTCATGCCATAAGGCCCAGCGGTGCCTTCTGGGAAAAAGCAAAAAAGGTCCCTTCCCTAGGACTCATCTGTTCTGTCTATAAGCTTACAATCATGAGATAAGAACTCACATGTTCACACAGAAATATTTGAACAAGAATGTTCTTCCTTTATAGTGATACAAGGTCTCACTATGCAGCGTGGACTCCTCATGATCCTCCTGCCTCAGCCTGCCCAGCACTGGGATTACAGGCCTGCGCTGCCATGCCTGGTTTCAGTGGCCGGCTAGGCACGGGGCCAGCACAGCATGTGGTACTGGTGCTTGAACCCAAGTCCTTGTGCTTGCCAGGCAGGCACTTAGACCACCAAGCTGTCTTCCTGGCTCAACAAGCATGTTCTTAACATGCTGTAGTCTTACCTGAAAACCAGAAGCACTTAAATTGCTAAGTAATGGTAGAATTGTACCGAGAACTGGCTACACAGCACTGAGAGTGTTTGCACTGCTGAAACTTAGCCACAGGGGAAACGCGAAAGATGCCGAGCAGGGTGAGCAGCCCCCACCCCACCCCCACCCTCTCCCCCCACTCCCCACCCCCTCCGCCATCAGGCCTGCCCAGGAAGAGCCAGCAACAGCCCAGTGCACAGTCCTCAGGCAGACTGAAGTGGGCCAGGCAGGGTCCGACTGGGTTGGGGCTTGTGGCACTGCCTCAGGTGGTGGCCACGCTCCACGGCTTGTTCTCAGGCCAGTTGCTTTGATGTGTGGGTAGCCGGGGGCATCAAATGCAGACACTGAGAAGCCTACCTTTATACTGTGGGAAGGGCTAAGTGTATCACTTCCTGCCCTAAATAAGCATTATGAGCCAGATGTGGTGGCAGACACCGGATCCCAGTACTAAGGAGGCTGAGGCAGGAGGATTGCCATGAGTTTGAGGTGAGCCTGGGCTAAGGCCAGGGTGCACTACAAAGCAAGATCTTGTCTCAAAAACCAAAATAAATAAATGATAGATTAGAAAGATGATAGATAGGTAGATAGATAGATAGATAGATAGATAGATAGATAGATAGATAGATAATAGATAGAATCTTTCACCTTCCTAAAACAGGCAGGCACCACCTGCGGTGGGACTTGACTCTCAGATGCAGCTGCCATCATCCCAGGATCCCCAAATGCTCCCAAGGCTGGAGCCCAGCCCAGCCCCAGAAGAGATCTGACCGCTCAGCCACTCAGCTGTTCAAAACCCCGGTAGCCCTAGGTCCTGGGCAAGGCCCAGGTACCGCCGTTAGCCAGAGGTGCATTCACTTACCTGGTGGGAGGTGATGCGCAGCGATTTGGGGCAGTCTCGGTATCCTTGTTTGTGGAAGCTGGGGTTCCGGTTCTCTGGGTTTGCTTTGTCTCCCGGCAGAAGCCAGGGAGGGCACAGAGCAATGGCTTATGGCTCACCTGGTCCTAGGTGCCAGCAGCCTGCTTGGAGTCCCACGTGCAGGAACTAGTGTGAGCAAACAGCTGAGCGGTGAAAGATGCCAAATGTGGCACGGAGGACGGAAGATGCTGTCCTTAGGCCGCGGGAGCAAAACGCAGGCCTGGATCCCAGAGCCCTGGAGGCTGGTCTCGGGGCAGAGGGATTCGAGCGCTGGGTACTCTGAGCCCAGGCTGCCCCTGTTGCCTGCATGCTCGCCCCTCCCTCCCTTGCTGCCCAACACATTCCCGCTGGAGCCCTGGCAAGGCCAGGGGCAGCCTCTCGCCAGTGCCCAGCGCTGAGGTGCGCACGTTTCAGGAGTAGCCGCTCCTCCCCACAGCGCAGACTCCAAGTGCCATGTTGCACCGACTCTTAGGACAGAGCCACACTCAGGTGAGGGCCCACAGTTCTGGGAAGGCTCCTGAGCGGAGCTTGGGGGACGGGCAGACCCCGTAGGGGATGGACTAGTGGACGGAGGGGGCTGTGGGGTGGGCTCCAAACCGGGGGCCTACATGTGCCCTGACGTGCTCCCGCGGGGCAAGTCCTCAGGCCGTGCTCAGGGCAATAGTGGAGGGCAGACCTCGAAACAGTGCAGGGCCTTGGGGTGCGAACACTAACTCTGAAGCCCAGAAGGGCCAGGGAGAGGTGCAGGGCTGGGGACTGAGGGAGGGGTGGGGGCTAAAGAGGGAGGAGAAGGCTGCACAGGAAGGCAGGAGGGAGGAGGGAGGGTAGTGCTGCTAACTCAGGGAGGGAGGGGGGAGGGGGAGGGGAGAGGGCGGAAGGGGGAGGGAGGGAGTCAGGAAGGAAGAAAAGAGGAAGGAGAAGAGGAAGAGAAGGAAGGAAGGAAGGAAGGAAGGAAGGAAGGAAGGAAGGAAGGAAGGCAGGCAGGCAATGCCCAGAACCCACAGCTCAGAGGAGCAGCGTTACCTCCGTCGTAGGTCCAGCCCAGAGCAGGCAGGTGCCAAGACAGGAGGAGCTGGCTGCACGGTCGGCAGAGGAGAGCTGCTGGCCTCATGGTGCACAGGAAGCAGAGAGGAGGGAGGAGCTGGGGGAGGCCCCGAGGCCCCAGCCTCCCCACTAAGATGGCTCTTAGCCCCCATAATCCCATTGCTTTTCACAAACTCTAAGCAGTGACATGTGGGGACATCCAGATACAAACCATGACAGGACCAACACATCAGGAGACAGGTGACTCGGGAAGGCGGCTGGCTGCCCTCCTGTCCTGAGAGGGGAGGAGCTGCCAACCCAGCGGCGCCACAGGAGGCCCAAGCCAGGCAAAGGGGAAGGCAGAGCAAGGAGAGGCGGGAAGAAGCCTCCTGGGCTCCCACAGGGAGGAAGCCCAAGCCACAGACCACAGGCTCCGATGGATGGCCTCGGGGGGCAGGGCTCTCACTGTGGTCAGAGAGCATGGGAGGGGCTGGTAAGGGAAGCGTCAGGTGGACGGCATCCCCTTGGGCAAGGGTTCATCTGCGGGTCCCTAGTCCCTGGGATGGCAAAGCATCAGAAAGTGCGAATGTTTGAAAACGTGCTGAACAGATTCTCTCTGCACTGAGGAGAAAGAAAATGTCTGTTCTCCTTTAAGCAAATTTTATAGGAATCAAAGCGAGTGTTTAATCAAAACGAAGGCAGTTTAAGGATTCAGTTTTCAAAGGTTTTGGTCCTAGATGCACAACGGGTGTGTCTCCAACAAAGGTCGTGCTACATACAGTATTGGTCACCTCTTGGCATCAGTGGCATGGGTGATGCCAACCCTTGTCTCATAGCTGGGGCTGACCATGCTGACCCCCAGGGACTCCTGGCAGGAATCGGTGTGAGCCGTGCTCTTGGAAGTCCTCGTCCCAAATTACCAGACCTTTAGGTCAGAGTTAAATCCTACTCTACATAGGGTTAAAATATAATGTGAAATATGTAACACACACACACACACACACACACACACACACACACCCCTGGCTCCTGATGCACACCTGTCAACAGTAGATTTCACTTAATGTATGGCTATACCCAGCCATAGTTTCTGACCCTAAAATCTTCTTAGGATTTCCAATAGGTTCAAATGTTTCCCAAATTTTATCTTACTAAAATTTATGTTCCATGCTGGGATGACGATAGTTTTCTATTTCTTCAAAGAAACAGGTAGCACAACTTTTCTTGAGATAATATCGACCTTAGTACTAGTGTTTTTGGAAGTAAATAAAAATCAGCAACGATCAACAAGACATTTTCAACCTTTATTGGTTCCATTTTGCTTATTAACTAAAGCTATTTACATGTGCTGCCGAACCATATCTTTACAACCTGAAGACCAGCATGATGTTTGTTTTGATTTTGTGTTTTTTAAGACAGGGTCTCCCTGTGTGGATGAGGCTGCCTTGACCTCACTGATGCAGCCCCGGGGAGCCCAGCCCCGGCAGTCACCCTCCTGCCTCAGCCTGCGAAAGGCAGGGATCGCAGGGTGTGCCGCCACGCCCAGCTACCAGCACTTTGCTTGGCAAAAGCACTTAGCTATTTACAAATGCCTAGCACAGTTCTAAGTTCTTGATGAATAAAATTCTAGTGGAACTAATGTCATTTGTGTCAAAACACTCAAATTTCAAATACTTTAAAAGACAGAAGCCACATGTAAGTAATTACTCTGTACACTGCAACTTGCTGATATCGAATGACCCAGAAAAGCATCATGCTAGGGGCTAGGATTTCTGGTCCTTAGAGAAGGCTAAGACACCGACCTGTGTAGGATGGTCATCAGGCTGGGACTCCCGGCTGTTGTATGGTTTGATCTACTCTTTGTTTTCAGACTGATAGAGTGCAGTGAGGTTTATTGGCATAGAGACCATACTTTGAAGTTGTATAGATAACACAGTCATTTTTTCAGTATTTTATAGCAGAAGTGGTCAGAAGTTATTCACAAGTCCTAAAATACTAGATGACTGGAACGTCACACTCAGGATGTTACCCTTAGTATGTGAATTCTAAAGCTACCTATCAGAACTGGTATTGTGAAATATTGACCAAATATTTACTACATTTTGTGATTTTCTACTGGCTTTAGTAATCTTAGCTAACCTAAGCTAATCTAACAAGATTTTTTAGTGAAGCAAGCATTTGTTTTCTAGTCATGAGGGATGCCAAACTGTTTTGGTAGGAGGTGCATTTCTTTCTGTTTTTTATTTGCTCCTTTTTGGAAGATGAGCATAATTGAAAAAAAGGGGAATGCTTTTTTAACTTTTGCATTATCTTGTTAGGGGAAACCTATAATAGGCTTCCAGATATAATAATAGAAATTAAAAGATACAGAGGAAGAATACCCTGAAAGATAACAATGTAGGTACATGAGTTTAAGGATCAAAGCAAAGTGAATAAACAACAGAATTCAGCCCAGACTACGGCAGCAGGCAACTCTGACCAGGCTGGTCATTTACCTGATTCCGTATTTGGGGACCTCTCTACTTAAAGCTCTTGGCCTCTCAGTTTTGCCTGCCTGCTTTTAATGCTTGTGTGGAATGGCTCATCCTTGCTGTGCAGGCTTGCTGATGTTGGAACATTTTATAGCTCTCTGCGTTTTCATTTATCTTTGGGTGCCATGGAAAATTACAATCTTATCGATTGGCATGAAATGTTTAACAGTTGACTGGAAAATATTATTTTCTAATAAAATATTAAGCTGATATGACATTTTAAGAAATTATCTCCAACACAGTTGACCTTTCATTGCTGAGTTTTGTTTAAATGGGAAACTTGGACCACGTGAAGGCTTATGATATTGGTAGTTTTCTGAAAATAGCTTCCATCTGGTTTCAGAGAATTTTCTTAGCAGAACCTAGGTATTATTTGTATGTTTGCATTGTCTAATACCAAGCACACCCTGCTCTGACCTGGCTGTCCAGGATGCTGGCCGGTGCTGACTAGGACAGACAGGCCAGATTCCTTCCTTAGACCCTGACTTCTCCGATGCGGACCTCTGTGGGTATCACGTCTTCTAGCTCTCTCAAAAGTTTACTAACTGCTTGATTTGCTCGGTTTGCAAGGACTGTCTCCTTAACAGCATTTTTTTGCTTTTGAACTCTTTAGGGAAAACAGGAGCTGTTGGCACGAGCACCCTTTGCCCACAAGCGAGGAGGCTGCAGAGCCTGCCGCCTGCGTGGCCATCGGACGTGGGAGCGAGGGGTGGCAGGAACCCGGGCCTGGCCTGCGTGGAGCAGAGCTCCACAGGGAAAGCGCCAGACCCTCGCTGCTCAAGAACCACGTGCCCGCGCCTGCCCAGGGGCCCAGGTGGGACGCTCTCGGGCGGCAGTGAGGGTGAGGGTGACAGAGTCTTCTTCGCGGCTGTGGGCACAGGCCCGGCCGACAGCTGCGAGTCGGAGCTGTAATGATTCGCCCCTGAGTCCCGCTTCTGCACGACACTGCTCAGGGCAGACACCCCGGCCGGCGGCCCTGGCTCTGCGCCCTGCTCTCCTTCCCGTGGCACCTGCTGGGCACTGTCCCCGGAGGATGCCCTCCTGGCATCAACCTGCTCCCAGGCTCCGAGCAGTGGAGCTGTGTCCTTCACGTCCATGCTGTGGTGCCTGGTGACCGCGCGCTGGGCCACGGCCGGGGCCCTGCCCCATGGCTCCTCTGTGCTAGTCTCCAGCAGCTCCTCCTGCAGCGAGGCCACCCTGTGCTGGAGCTTCAGGGACGGCGCGACCTTGCCCCAGGCCAGAGCCGGTGGCCTGGGGCCGCCAGGGGGTAGGGCTGGCCTCCCTACGGGGGGTCCGGGGTCCCAGGTGTCTTCCGCACCTGCCGGCAGCTCCCGATCTCTACAGCCAAAAGGTGTCCTATCCTCAGTCTCGGGCGAGGCGGGCGCCGCCTCCACGTCTACCTCTGATGGCGAGGCGCAGGCCGGCCGCGGCGGCGTGTTCAGGTACTGCCTGGTTGTGTGCCGCCCAGACGGCGACGTGGCCGTGGTGATGATGATGACCTCTTTGCCGCGGGCCCGGCAGGCGCTCAGGAGGACCTGCAGGGTGGCGCTGTCCTCGGCATGGATGGCGTGCACCAGCGCCGAGCAGCCCGCGTGGTCCTGCAGGCTCGGGTCAGCCCCGCGGTCCAGCAGCAGCGCCGCCACGTCCGGCCCGGCCAGCTCCAGGCAGGCGTGCATCAGGGCCGTCCGGCCCGCCTTGTCCTGGATGTTGGGGTCGGCCTTGTGCTCCAGCAGATACCGCACCATGCGGGCCTTGCTGGTGCCCTGGCAGTCCGGGTGCCGGCTCCTGCAGGCCACCATCAGCGGTGTCTCCCCACGCTCATTGCTCTCGTTGATGTAGGCGCCGCCCTCCAGCAGCAGCCGCGTGAGCCGCAGGCGGCCTTGGCCCACAGCCTTGGTCAGGGAGAGGCCCTCGGCGGACGCCTCGGCTACTTCCTCCATGGTGTGGGCTCTGACGGCGACTCTGGTGCCAGGGAGGATGCTGGGGTCAGCACGGTCGCTGCTCATGGTCGTGGGGTCTCATGGCTCTGAAAAGGAGCAAAGAACTAGGCTGGAGACGCAGAGTGATGCTGCGAATGAAGAACAGTAATAGTAATAGCAATAATAATAATAATAATAATGGAATAATAATGACCTTATGGTATACACAGGTATATTTTGAAAAATCTCTTGGGAATGGGGAGATAGCTTAGCAGTCTAAGCACCTGCCTGGAAAGAGCAAATTCTCACTTCGATCCCCAGAACCAGTGCTGAAACCAGGCATGGTGGCCACGCCTGTAATCCCAGGGTTGGGGAGGCTGAGACAGGAGGATCACTATTAGTCTGAGCTGTGTAGCAAGACCCTGTACCAAATATTTTTATAAAATTTTTAAGAAAAAAGAAAAATCCCCCTCTTAAAGTTTCTATTTGCTTGTTTAACTTTTTTTGAGACAAGGCCTCTCCCTGCTGTCCAGGCAGGCCCTGAAGCTGTCCTGCATTTGGTCTTAGCCAAGAGTCTCGGGAGTGATCTGAAGTCACCTGCATCTGCTCTGAAGAGAAAGAAAGCTGTGTGGGCCCTGGAGGAATTTTAGTCTTTATGACTGAAATTAACAAGATTTATCTTTAATTTATTTAAATAGTTGACTTTCAAAGGCTTCCAATGGATCATTTCATGAGAGGGTAATAATTATAACTTCATCTGGGGCTAAGGGAAACTGTCACTTAACAACCTTTAGAATGGGGAGAAAATCAAGTGAATGTCATAAAATATTTAAATCTAATTTCATTGGGTAGATTTTTTTTTATAAATTTCAAGACATAATTTACCTTAATAGTTGACTTTAAAAATTAAGGCCTTGAGACATGGATTTCTATTTGAAAGAGAATAATCCCTTCTTATCTTATTAAGCGAACAGGCACTCCTGATAGAGGAGGCAGAGATGACTGGAGCAGAAAGAAGGGAGGGGCCTGGCTCAGCAAAAGCCAGGAGGCACTGAGTGCCGCGCAGGGTGCGGGGTGGCAGCGCTGGACATGGGGACCAGAGGGGACGCCCGCCCAGGATGCTGGGACCTGCCTGGACCCCGAGTCACTGCTGGAGTCAGGGCCAGCAGCCCAGAGCCAAAAAGCTAGAGGGGCAGAGGCATAGTCTCAGAGGGACCAGGGCTCAGGGAGCCATGGGGACAGCCCTGGCACTAGGGCTGAGCTGCATGGGTGGCGCCGGGTGCCGCAGCCCAGGCCAGGGCGACGTCAAGGTGTAGAACGCACGCTTCTCCCACACTCCTCCTGGAGAACTTCGGCTGTTTTAGTAAACTCAAAGCTGGGGGAGGGGGTGGCAAGGGAGAGGATGTTGATGGGGCCCCTTGGGAGGGAAGCAGAGAGGAACAAGGTCCCCGAGTCCCCACCCCAGTGTGGGAGAACAGGGCCCAGCCCACGTGTGACCAGACCATCCTCACAGGCTGAGGCAGGAAGCCAGGAGAATTGAGTGGAAAATACGGAGGGGCCTGTGGAAGCCGGCTGTGAGCCATGCCAAGCCTCCTGCCCCACCAGCGCTCACGACCCGAGCAGGGGGAGCTGCTGTGAGCCTGGTCCCAGCACCTGTGCACCGCCACGGCATGAGGAGCCCTGCGGAGACAGCCGGGCCAGAGCCAGACGGGGAGAGCCACACGTGTGTGTGCACTTACTGCCACTGCCAGGGCCACACCGCTGCCCCGCGGCTCAGCTCCGCAGTCCTGGCAGCTTTTGACGGCAGCAACAGCCGCTCCTGCCCTCTCCAGAGGCCGGGGCTGCCCATCTAATGCACCCAGGCGTCTGCTACCCCGCCCTACCTGACACGAGATTAGTGGCAGCGAGGCTTCAGGCAACGTCAGTCAGAAGTGCACACTCATAAAGCAGGACACAAACCGGAGCTTCTTACACTGGAGATGCAGACCAGAACACAGAAGGGACTTGGGGGAAGCTGATATTCAATAAGAAAATGGAAAGGTCCAAACAGTCATGGTCCTTAAACAGGTAAGATGTCTTAACCAGGGCATGAGGGCTTATCCAGAAGGAAGATTTGGAGAGTGTCAAAAGGGAGCAGTGTGACACAAGTGGGCAAAACTCAACGGAGGGAAAAGTGACTGCACTGATAAAATCACTGGCACTGCCCAGCAACTGGATGGGGGAAAGCTAGAGGACCTGGCCAGGAACCCCAACATCCACACACGCACAGGGCAGAAGGGCACAGGCCCTACCCACAGCACTCGTGTCCGTGAAGGGCAGAACCCGCAGGCAGGGCTGTGGCCTAGGATGAGTCTCAGGAGGACAGGAGCTAGCACGCAGTCGCCACCACCCTCGGCCCTTACTGCTGCCTCTCAGCCCCTGGACTTGGGGCGCATCCTCAGTCCTGCAGCCCCAGCTCTGGAGTCCGCCCTCCCGAGCATCTCCAGTTGCACTGGCGGCCGCCTCGATGTCCTGGCTGTGTTGGAAATGCAGCATTTTGCATGGTCATTTTTGACTTTGGGGAAGAGCCAGAAGACGCAGTGCCAGCACCAGGGAATAAGGTGAGCAGGACAGCGTCACCTTCAGCATCACCTTCTCACGTGCTACGTCTCCCGTGGATGGCCGCCACAGCAGCGTCCACTGCACCCCTGGTGATGACATCCAGGGAAGAGGATTCCAGCGCTGCTGCAGAACGCCATGAGGCTGATAGGATGAGTGCGTCGCAAGCGGGCGAGGACTGCGAGGGGATTTGCGGCAAAGCGTCCCGCGCCGTCATGATGAAATCTAGACATTCACACTGGCTAGCAGCAGTCTTGCCCTTTCTTCATCTGGTCCTGCGCCTGCTGCCAGTTTACAAGGAGAGCCTACTGCTTAGTGCTCGTTGACGGCGGGAAGGGAGCCCATTCGCGCGCTGGAGGAGGGTCCGCCGTGGGCAGAGCTCAAGGACAGTGTGGCTCGGGGACACGCAGAGGGTGCTTAGCATGGAGTCACACTCAGGTGTCCCCTGGGGTCTGCATAGGATGTGCATCGTACTAGTGAGCAGCGTGTCTCACACTTTCTTCCGTGTGATACCACTCTTATCTGCAGATTATCAACTGACAGGGATACCGGAAAAAGAAAAAAAAAAAAAAAGAGCATCCTAGTAGACTGGAGGGTGTGCTATGTTACTAAAATCTACA
The DNA here is from genome assembly GCA_004027025.1 of Myocastor coypus. NCBI lineage: Eukaryota > Metazoa > Chordata > Mammalia > Rodentia > Myocastoridae > Myocastor > Myocastor coypus. The sequence continues at coordinate 109,062 of PVJA010000876.1, read as the reverse complement.
AAGATCTGGCTGGGTGGTGCTGCATACCTGTGACCCCAGAGCCCTGCAGACTGAGGCAGGAGGAACCCCACGAGTCTGAGGCCAGCCTGTACCTGTGCCGCATAGACTCTGTCTCAGCAAACAGACCAACACACAGCATCGCGCCAGCCCTGTCTACAGTGCATTTCATTTCATCAGTACCACCTGTGCCCACGTTACCCTGCAGTTGCACTGTACGCTCTGAAAGGTGGAATTCCAAAGACTAAACTTCTTCCTGTCCCGTAACAGCGTGACACCAGGCAGAGCCCAAGCACTCAGCAAACCTGTGCATGACCTGGAGCCTTGGTCCACAGCTGCATCCTCGCAGTCTCACAGTTTCATCCTGTGACACCTGTTCAGGCGCCAGATATCCCTGTGGGTAGTCGGGAGGGTGTGGCCACCTGCGCCCCAGTGCCAAAGCCTAAGCTGAAAGCAAAGCATTTGAGAGAACCCAAGCGAGACCATAAACCTGTTAATCCTTTCCGTGTACAAATGGGTTTAGTGGAGCAAATAATCTGGAGCTGCAAGCTGGATCCTGACACCAAACACAGAAATCATGCACCTGCAATCCCAGAAACGCTGCCACGGCAGCAATCGCCAAACAACAAACAAAGCCTGAGCAAAAGTAGCCTTGGACGCTGATATTCAATTAAGAGCCGGGCATCGTGGTGCAGGCCAGAAACTCCAACATTCAGGAGGCTGAGGCAGGAGGATCCTTGAGAATTTGAGACCAGCCTGGGTTATAAAATGAGTTTAAGGTCAGCCTGAACTACACAGTAAGAACAAAAAGAAAACAACACAAACAAAAAACCAAATAAAAATAAATTGTTACTTGCCATATTTAGTAGTATACTATTGCATACTTTCTATTATTTGGGAAACTTTTTTTCTTGCTCTGTTTATCTTCTTTTTATTTTTGTTTTTCTGGTACTAGAGATTGAACTCAAGGCATTCACACTTGAGCTACGCCTTGAACCCTTTTTATTTTATATTTCAAGACAAGGTCTTATAAAGTTGTTAAGTGGCTCTGGCTGGGCTTGAACTTAGGATCCTCCTGCCTCAGCATCCCAGACACTGGGATTCCAGGTGTGGGAAGACTTCCAACACTTTAGCCATCCATGCAAGAGGCCTCTCTCCCAGCAGCCTCAGCGCCTCCTCTTACCTGAGGCTCTGTGGGGGCTGCAAGCAAGGGCAGGAACCTTTCTTAGCAGTGGACATGACGTTAGGCTTCCCTTGGAGGTGCAGGTGTAGCCAGAAAGACACAATCCCTGGAGGTTCAAGCTTTTTCCCTACAGCACCTTTTTCTTTAGAGACAGGGCCTCACAGTGTTGCCCAGGCTGGCCTTGAACTCCTGGACTCAAACGATCCTCTTGCCTCAGCCTCCCCAGGAGGGGGAGGCTTTGGGCAGCCACCCCTTGCCTTGCCTGACTTGACTCTCACATCTGAACATTTCACAGGGTGATTCTGAAACTGCTAGGACAGGAGATTTTCTAGAGGAAAAACGTCATCAGCTGTGAAGCCTTGGCATGGGGACCACAGGGCCACTTTGGACAGAGTCTTGAGACCAGCACCTTCCTGGGTTCCTTCCCTGTCTCTGGGCCTTCAGCCACCTGCCAGGCTCTCGGCTGTGCCTTACAGGTTGCATCCCACAGTGCTGATGGGTGACCCCACCGCCCTGGTGTTCCCGGAGCCAAGCTAGCTTCGGATGAAGCCACTCTTTCATTGCCTTTCCTTCCTTCTCTTTTCTTTCTTTCTTTCTTTCTTTCTTCTTCCTTCCTTCCTTCCTTCCTTCTTTCTTTCTTTCTTTCTTTCTTTCTTTCTTTCTTTCTTTCTTTCTTTCTTTCTTGACACAGACTATTGTGGTGTAGCCAAGGTAGCCTCAGAAGCACAAGGATTGTCCTGCTTCAGGCTCAGGCACTGATTCCAGCCTTGATCTTGCTGAGTGCCTGGTCAGAGCTCAGGACCTTCTCCACAGTGTAAACATCGCACAGCACTGGTGCTGGGTGGAAGTGGAAAGGAGCAGGGTGGCACTAGAGGACTTTCTCCTGGTCCTTGCCACTCATGGCATCCTTCCCTGGAAAGTATTTACCTCAGAATTAACTATTATTATTATTATTATTATTATTATTATTATCATTTGCTTCCCTTTTACAAAGTCATGTCTCATGGTGTGGCGTTGCACACCTGAAGTCCCAGGACGCAGAGGCTGAGGCGGGAGGATTGCCTCTGGCTCAGTTACTGTTCTCTCATTGGCAGAACAAATTCTCAACAGTCCAAGTGAAGGAAAGAAAGATTTATTTAGCTCATGGTTACTGGAGGTTTCAGTCCATGTTCAGCTGGCCCCAACACAGAGTGGATACAGCACAGAACAACCTCTCAGGGCAGTGGCAAAGAGCAAGACAGCGAGGGGAATGGCAGCAGCTCAGGCAGCCGGCTAGCCTCTCTCCCCTCCCCACATCACAGGGCAGAGCATCTGTCCCAGGGCACTCCCACCCATAATGCCAGAATCGGATCAAGATTCAACCACAAACTCCGGAAGCCGCCCCATGAGTGCATGAGGCTTTAGGGGGGACAACAGTAGACAGAAACCATAACAACCTGGAGCTCCAGACCAACCTAGACTACAAAGTGAGACCGTCTCAGAAACAAAGCAAAACAAACATCATGTCTGTGATCCACAGCCTAATTCAGCAACAGAAGAACAGTGTTAACATTTTGTAGACACAAATGGCGCTGCTCCTGCGTGCTTTTCACTCATTCCCTCCCAGCTCCCAAATGCCTTCTCTCCAGCCCTTTTGTGAGCTCCTAGTCGCTACCCAGGTGCACACAGCCCTGACAGCAGGGCACCTTTGCGGCCCAAGTCAGCCTGGCGAGGCTGCTGGAGCTCTCCGGGCTTCCCTTGGCTTCCAAGATACCATCACCATTGTGAGGTGCGTGCCTGCCATATCAGCTACCCGTGTGGCCGAGGCAGGAGCATTGGAAGTTTAAGCCTGGCCTGGGCAACTTGATGAGACCTTGTCTCAAAATTTACAAACGGACCCAAAGAGCTGAGAGTGTAAGACAGGGCTCCCTGTATTCAGACCCCAGTACGGAGGAAGGGTGGGGAAGGCAAGACATCTGTAATCCCTGTACCCTGGGAGACTGTGGCGGGAGCGTTGCAGGTTTAATCCCAGCCTCAGCAAACAATTTAGCAATTCAGTAAGACCCTATCTCAAAGAAAGGTGAGTGAGTGCGTGCGTGCCGTGTGTGTGTGTGTGTGTGTGTGTGTGTGTGTGTGTGTGTGTGTGTATTCCAGATGTAGCTGAGAGCACAGGCCCGGGGCTAAGTCTTATACCACAAATAAGAGAGCCACCTGCAGGTGACTATAGGCTCCAGAACCTAGCACATGCAGCCCCAGGCACTCCGGACAAGCAGGAAGCCCATGCAGTCTTTTGGGGTACCACAGGCTCCACTCTGGTCCCTTCCCCTTAAGGTCTCTGCTGGTTCCTCCAGGAGGAAAAGAAAGCTGCCCAGGTCATGGAGCCATGCAACACCTGTTACTGCTTTTTTCCCTCTTGGGGTCACATCTTCATACTCTTTGTTGGGAACCCCTACTGGGTTTGCCCGCCTGTCACACTTCACCCACCTCGGCTTTGGGAAAGCACTCTGGGTCCACGATGGAGCCTGCTGGCATCTGCAGGGCTGCAGGAGGAGCCAGCATTGGGCCAGGTCTAGCTGGCCACTCACTGTTCCATCCTCGCTGGGGTCAAGCACAAGGACAACCAGGAGAAGCTCAGTGTGTGTTTACTAAAGAAACAACCCCTGTGAAAGACAGAGGGCTATGAGTGCCCCCCACAGACCAGGCTTGACTGGTGGAACTCACCCCATCAGCCCTGAGGCTTTGGCAGCAGCAGCTCGGGAGTCCTCTGCCTGAGCGTCTTTACCAGGTGTAATCAAAAACATGGTGACTGCTGCTGCCAAGCGCCACCCAGCAGAAAGGCAGCTCATAAAAGCACAAGGCTGTATCCCTGCCCACTTTCCTCCCTAGATCTGTGTCTGTGCCACTCCTGGCTCCTTCTCAGGGTCAAAATGACCATGAAAGACCCGCCCTGTGAATCAATGCCTGTCCCCTTGCAGCCAGGGCAGCACCACTGAAGACTTCAGGAAAGTCCTCCAGAGCTGCTGGCAAAGGAAGGGCGAGCTTGACACTAGGGAGAGGACGCTGAGGAGATTTGGGGCAATGTGTCTTATCTCGTGATAGATTCTGAATTGTTAAAGTCACTGTACTTCCCACACACGTTTCTGCACCCTTTGTTCTAGTGTCCCCTTGCTCCAGTGGACAGCTTCCACGGAGGGGATCTAGCGGCAGCTCTTGGCCTGTGAGGCTCCCAGCAGGCAGAGCCAGGCTGAGGGTCTTCAAAGCTAGCTTGCCGTGATAGCTTGCCCTTCCTGGGGTCTACTCCTGAGCCTCTCCCTCTTCAGCCTCGTTTTCCAGGGAGCAGCAGCCACCTCCTGCGTTCCCTCTCCCTCCCATTGCTCTGCATTCCCCCACAGAGGGTGCTGTCTGGGTGCAGGAGGCCGGGTGAGAACTGGACAGAGAGCGCTGGAAGATCAAAGCCCAGTCCCTGGGCTGGAAGCAGCAGCCACAGCAGGGACCCGGCTGGTTCTCAGCTCCAGTTTCCCTGCTGGTAGGACCACATCGCTGTGTCCTCCTCCCGTCCTGGGGACGGTCTACCTGACGGCAGATGGCTGCAAGGGTTCAAAAAGCCAGATGCAGCCCCCGAGGAGCTTGGCGTGTGCCAAGCTCTGAACAGGTCTCCGAGCACAGGCCCTGAGCATCTCAGCACTTGGCCTGAGGTTTCAGACCACAGGTTCTCAACCCTGCACTGGCACCAGGGTCACAGGACCCAGCTGGGGACACAGCTCAGTGGTAGAAGGCTTGCCTGGCATGCACAGGGCCCTGGTTCCCCAGGAAAGGTTCCTATGCAGCGCCTGCATCAGCAGGCACCAGGACCCCTACCCATACCCAGCAGCAGCTGCTCCTGGCCCTCCCCGGGGCCCCGGGGAGTCCCTCTCCCCTCCTGAGCTCCTCCTGCCTGCTGCCACCTTGCTCCATGAGAAGCAGCTGCATTGTCCCCGCGGGGCTCAGGGTCACCTCGCTCCCAGAGACGCTGCCACCGCCCAGGAAGGGCATGGCCTGGGGCCCAGGGAAGGGTCCCACCTGCAGCAGCCAGGCCAGGGACAGGGCTCCCATCCAGCAAGCATCGGCCTTGGAAGAACCCAGGTGGGCCCAAGTCATCCCAACGGTGGGACCACACTGTGCCCTGCGGAGCAGCAGTGCCCGGACCTCAGCCCCAGCCAGCTACACCCAGCCCTCCCGTGCCCTAGCGTGCAAGAAAAAAAAGACTGACACAGACCTGCGCCCCGGGGGGAGTCCGGACTCGGGCTGGGAGGGTGCCGGCGGTGTCCGGTGAGTGTCTCCGCCCCGATCCAGAGCGCGGCTGCCGAGGAGCTGCGGAGAAGGGCAGAGGAAGGTGAGGGCGGGGATGGCGAGGCCAGGGCAGGAGACGCACGGGGGACGGGACGGCGGGAGACGAAGGGCAGGGAAGGTGATGACGACAGGTGACCGGCGCGGGGTATGGGGGCGGGGCTCGCCTCGCGGGAGGCCGAGGCGGGAAGGTCTCTACCGGGGTCCCAACGCGGCACCTTCGGTCCCCTCCACCCTCTGGCGTCACCAGTGGCTGAGCCACCTGGCCTGCGCCTGGCGGGCAGAAGACAGAGAACGGAAGAGGAAGGGACAGCGACTCCCGCACCCGCCGCGAGGCCCCACAACACTGGCGCGGACCTCCAGGAGCACCGCAGGCGCGCGGCCTGGGAGCTCTGGCCCTGCGGACCCGGTGGCCCCCTCCGCCAGTCCCCACACCTCCCAAGGCCCCGCCCCGCAGAGCCGGCGCCGCCCAACCTAGACCGTGACTGCGAGGGCAGCCGGACAGAGCCACCCGCACTGGACAGGAGACGGGGCTACACTACAGGGGGGACCGACGGGGTCGAGCTCCGCCCACGCCAGAAGCCACGCCCGTGGTCACGCCCCCAGTGCAGCGGGCGACGCCCCCAGCCAGGCCTCAAGTGTGCTGCTCCGGCTGTAGCAAGTGTGCGTGTGCATTATGCACGCATGCATGCAAGTGTGTATGCGTGCACATGCACGTGCGTGTGCTCTGCACGCGTGTGCTGATGTGCATATGTGCACGTGCGTGTGTGCATATGTGTGCATCCCAGCTTATGTTGCCTTGCTGGTCACAAGAAATCACGCACATCCCCAACCTCCGTCCCTGGGGAGGGTGGGAGCAGCCTTCAGGCTTTTTCTCTGGGATTTACACCTTATCCCGCTGGGACACTAGCGCCATGTAACACCTAGCAAGGTCACACTCAGTCCTCTCCTGTGGTGAACACCGCTGAAAGTGAGCAGAACCAATGGCTTGGCCTCTGTTCATCTTGGGCCATCTTGGAGGGGCTGAGGGAGACAAGATCACTTTTTTTGGCTGGGGAGATAGCTCAGTAGAATAGGCGCCTGCCTGGAGAGCGCAGGGTCCTGAGTTCAATCCCCCCTCCAAAAAAAGGAAGATCACTGCTTTCTTGGTTGGCAACCCAGCTCTGTTTTGAGGCAGGGTCTGCTCCGCTGCTAAGCTGCCTTGCTGACCTTGAGCTTGAAGCTCTCCCGCCACTGCCTCCCAGGGTGCTGGGGTCACAGGTGTGTATCACAGCTGAGGCCAAGGTTCTAGCTTTCGGCAGCTGCTTTGCACTGCTTGATGGGCGGCCGGCCCCTCCCTTCACACGAAGGCCTCCCCTGCTCTCCCCTCCCCTTCTCCCCTGTTTTCCCCGTCTCTACTTCTCGGGCTGCCTCACCCTTGCCACCCTGGCACAGTGACTGTCATACAGCAGCTCTGGCAGCCTGCTACTTGAGACTGTTCATGTTTCTTTTTCTTTCATCCTTTTATAAACAGGGTCTTGCTAGGTAGAGAAGGCTGTCTTTGAACTCAGTGATGCTTCCGCCTCAGCTTTCAGAGTACTGAGATTACGGCCTTGCACCACCACACTCACCTGCTCGCGTTCGACTGAATCACACCTGTGACATTCCTGCTGCCCGGGAAGACAACGCTGGAGTTGCAGGCATCAGAACGACCCAGACCATTGTTCCTGGTTCCCTGTTTGGAACGTGGCTGACAGCTGGCAGAGGTTGCTGGAATGAGCGGAGGGTGAAGAGACACTGACTGGAACATGCAGGAGAGCACAGGAGGTCCAAACAGTTTTCCTGGGGCTAGGGGTGCTGGTGCCTGAGCCCACTTCTGCCTCACTGCCCAGTGCTGGACAAAGCCTTTCACACTAGCATGGGTGCAGTTGCTGGATGCTTTGGCCCAAGGACGTCAATGCTGCATGAGATGGTAGAGGAGGGGACCCTACACTGCGGGGTGCTGAAGTCTCAGTGTGTCCTCCAAGTCCATATGTGGGTGCTTCCCTGCAGGGAGAGGACATTGAGAAGGCTGTGTGGCTGTTCTTCTCCCCATGGGACCCAGAGTCCACCCCTCTCTGCTAAGGGTGTTCGGCATGGCACCATCTTGGAATGGAGGCCCCAGCCCTCACCACGTGCTGAGCCTGACTTCCTGGGCCCCAGAGCCATGACATATGCATGCCTGTTGGTCTGTGACACTGGGGTTTGTGGCAGTGAAATAGAAGACCGTGGTTAGCATGTCTCACTTTCTATCACCCTATGCTGCGTGTCCCTCTGGGTCTGCCTGACCTGGGGGCTGATCTGTCCCTGCTAGAGGGTGAGTTGAGGACCAGCTTCTCCCAGGAGAGGAGCCAAGGTACGGGTGGGACAGGGTGTCTGAGTCCATTCTGCTGGCCGTGCTCGGCCGGTAGTATTCCAGTGTTAAAGGAAGGTGCCCTGTTCCATAATTTGACTTTCTACATTTGTGGTGCCTCGTGTCTAGCTGTTCCCCAAAGCCTAGTGTGACCATGGGCTGGGCTCTGGGGAGGCCACAGATCGTGGGGTTATGATGCTCACAGGTGGACCCCAGGTTGAGTTTCCAGCAGTGCTTCTAGGAGGCAGGGCTGCTCCCCATCTCCCTCCCAGCTCTGCCTTTCCTATGAAACACACCCTGAACAGCCCTGCAAAAGGGCCCTTCACCGGGCCCTCCTCAAGCCCTGGAGCTGGCAGTCCTGGCTGAAACCTCTCCTTTGAGTCACAAGAATCAGGTATTTTGCCTAGCAATGAGAAAAGTCAGTAAGACAAGATTTTACCTAGTTCTGGTCACAAGTTGGCCCACTGAGCACACGGTCAAAGGAGAGGGTATAAATGGTACTGTTCCCATCTACCAAGGCACCAGCAGGCTCTTTGCTTCCCTGAGGAGCTTCAGGACCAGAGTCAGGCATGAGATGGGGTGCAGAACTGCTCCTGCACCCTCCCTGGCCCAGAGATGCCTGGGCCCGGAAGCTGCACGGCTGCAGGTGCAGGGCAGAGGGAGGTCTGCAGGGCCCAGCCGACGCAGCGGCCAGCGCAGCCTACAGCCGCTCACGACTGCTGCCTGCCCTTGTGGTTTTACGCCTCTGAAATCCTCTCTGTTTTGACCAAAGCAGATGCTTGCGCGTGATAAGCACCTGGGCGGGCTGTCCTCCTCCACGTGCTCTGTGGTAACCGGAAGACTGGAGGGAGAGGAGCTGGACCCGCCTCCTCTGCGTGGGTCTCCTAGTCACTGCTGCTCTCCTGTGGACTCAAGGCGGAGCAGGGATGTGTGCTTGACCTGCCGCCGTCAATTAGGGATCACACGGCTGTCGCCACTGTAAGGTTTTCTACAGGAAATGACAGCTCGGCCTGTGGAGGAGACAGCTTCAAAGCCCCGGCCAGAATCTACAGAGCTCAGGTAGCACCACGTGCTCAGGGCCTGGGGCAGGGCCGACCAGGAAACTAAGCAAAGCTTCCCGCCGGGCCAGCGGGAGGTGCAAGCCATGGCGAGAGACCAGGGCTCTGCCCTCGGGTTAAGGGAGACGGACACCCACTCTATAATGAGGAAGCCAGACAACGACAGAGCTGGCATGGTTAGCGCCCTTAGCTATGCTGCCCAGAACGTGATCAGAAAGGTCTCAGCAGCTGGACGGCCTAGGCACCGAGGTGCCATGTGTGTCATCGTTCTGCTCCTAGCTGTACCCCATAGAATCCATCCGGCAGCCGTAGATATACAACTCCATCCGCCCTGGCCCTGGGGCCGAGGTGGCCGTGTGCAGGGCGGACTCTGGGCCAGGTTTGCGGCAGTGAGAGCTCACTCGGCTCTTGGCCCTGGAACCTGTGTCCTTCCGCAGCAGCAGGCTGCTTCTGACCTCCGGGTACACCGGCCTGTTTGATGTCATGAAAATGAAAAGGCTGCCGTTTCCCCAAATTCAGGAACGCCTGGCTCTCTCCTCGGTCTTGAAGACGGCCACCGTGGAATGGGGTTGGTAGTCACAAACCCAGGTCCCCAGTACTTAAGGGGCCGATCAGGGTCCCAAGACTGCTCTGGGGTAGAAGTTCAAGACCACAAGGAGAATGCAGCGTGAACAGACGGACAGGGCTGGCAGGGAGGACGGGCCAGCAGGGTCATGCAGGTCGCTACTCGTCTCCCAGTGCTGGGCCAGGGAAAGGAAGAAGGGACACGAGGTGACCAAGAACAGCAAGCAGCGTCGGCTGCAGGATGGGGCAGGAGAGGCAGGCGGGCAGGAGGCTTCTCCCCTACGCCAAATTGGTGGCAGCCCTGGGCTGCTCCTTCCCCATGACACAGAGTGTCACAGTGCGGGATGACCTGCACATGGATTGAGTCCCTCCCTTTCTGACAGCTCCAGGTGCTGCCTTTAACGGGAGGTGCTTGGATTCAGCTGAGAGGTGGGAGCTGCTCGCCTCCCTCTTCCCTGCTCTGTTGGGGTGTGTATTTCATTATTTTCCAGCAAGACTTCCACTTTGGGGCGAGGGCGAGAGGAAAGAGTGGTTTGATGGGGACTGCTTTTCTTCGGAAGGGTGCAGGAGACAGGCTGTATGCAAGTAGGATCCCAGAGAGGCAGAGTGACTGAGTGTGGTTCCTGCTTTCTCCGGGCCACCCACCTTTTCCAAAACAGTTGGCAGGCTTGGGGAGTCACGGACAGAAAGACTCAGTGCTACTCCTTCCTGGGGGGTCGGCACAGAGAGGCCAGAGCTGGGGGAAGGCCTGGTGCTGTGCCTGAGCCCTCGGCTGTAGCTGCACAGGATTGACACCTAGTCTGGGCCCTGGCCTCAGTGCCCAGCCTCCTAGGGCTGGAGATTGGGCTGCAATGTTCCAGGGTGCCCTGGTCCCCGGGCTCTACTCACAGCCTCAGTGCCCCTTGCCCAGTGTCCCCTAGACTTTTGGACCCCCAGGGGACCTTCATGCCAGTCCTGGTGCGTGGGCAGAGAGTCCTGACCACTGTAACTAGGCTGCAGCTATCTTTGCACTTTGACTCAGCACCTGGCACCCTGGAGGGGCTCTGGATGTGTGGAGGGACGTGAGCCAATAACCTAGCATGAGGGCACACAGCTGTCGCCCCAGCACTCAGAGAGCTTGAGGCAGGAGGACAGCAAGTTCAATCCCAGCCTGGGCAACTTGCCGACCTAGTGAGAGGAGGGGCTGGCGATACGGCTCAGCGCAAAGGCCCTGGACACAGGCACTAGCAGCACAAAAGCAAAAGCAAAAACATGGTCTCAGGGCCAGGGCCAGCCTGCAGCTTTGCCCCCTCCCCGGCTCACAAGGATGGCTCCAGCAGGGGAGCCCGCTTTCTCTTCTTCCTTAGTTTCGAGTCCTCAAACCTTGGAAGTCTCACTTTAGTGAGCCTCTGCAAACCCAGCAGAGCAGGGCAGGTAGGGTCCCTCTCCCGGGCCGGGTGTGGTACCTGGTGTGGCTGTCACCAGTTAGCACCTGCATGGCCCAGGCATGGAAGTACAGAACCCAAATCTGCTCTGCTGCAGGACACTGCCGCTCAGCTACATCCCAGCCTGCTAAATTGCTCAGGCTGGATTTGAACTTATGATCCTCCTGTCCCAGCCTCCTAGCAGCTGGGATTCCAGGCATATGGCAGGGTTTCTGCTCAGTTTGGGATTAATATTTTATATATCCCAGAGAGTTGCTCTATGGACTCCTCCAGTAAACTGATACAGTACTCGAAGGGAGAAAATTTCACTTAGGCTCTGTCTCAGTGACTCTTCTCCTATTTATGGGACAAAATATCCAACACCCAAAATGAAGGAAGGAAAGGCTTATGTAGCTCACAGTTAGTGGAGATGCCAGTCTATACTCAGCTGGCTCCGAGGCAGAGCGGCACACGGCAGAGGCAGCGGCTCACGGCTACAGAAAACAGCAAAGAGCAAAGGGTGGGCAGCGAGCTCGATGCTTTTCCCTCCCTACATTGTAATGGCGGTTACTCAGCCCAGGGTGGCTCTCATACTCATAATCCCAGCATTGGATCATGAATCAATCCATCTCCAGAAGTTGCCCCATGACTGCATGAGACTTACGGGGAGCAACGACACACAGACCCTAAAAGTTTGAAAATAGATTTTCAAATAAGATTGCTCTTGGGCCTTTCTCTGAGACTGGATGCCATAGAACAGGCAGGAGAGACGAACTGCAACCTCCTGTTGCTTTTTGGAGGAGAGTTGGTTTTTTGTTTGTTTTGTGCGGGCTCTCACTACACAGCCTGGACTCATCGATCCTGCTGTTTCCTGCCTCCCTAGTGCTGGGATAACAGGCGTGCACCGCCTCACCCTAACTCCATTGCTGGCTCAGTCTCCCCAGGGAGCAGGGATGGCACAGCATGCGGTGCCAGGGATCAAACCCTGGCCCCTAAGCTTGCCTAAGCAAGCGCTTAGTCCGCTTGGTCTGCTGAGCTATCTCACAGGCTCTGGAGGTGAGTTTTGTTTGTCCTTGATTCTGGTCTTTTGTTGAAATCTCATCTTCGCTGTTGCAGACGTGACCATGGACTAAGGAGCCGGCAGCTGTCACGGTTCCTATCCCAATGTCCGGAGAGCCACTCAAGCCCACAGGAGGTTGGGGAAGCTGACTGAGCTGGAGGGGTCGTGGCTGCCTGCACTGTTAAGGCTGGGGCATCTGGGCTGGAGACAGGAGGGGTGGCGAGGAGGGGAGCCGCCTGCCTCTGCTTTGGAGCCAGGCAACCAGGCACGCAGCAGCAGTCACAGCACACCTCACCTCCAGGAGCCAGGGGCCTGGGCATTTGGCCCCAGTGGCAAGGACGAGGGGCAGCGGGGTCCCATCCCTGGTGCCTGGCACTGTCACACTGGAGGGTGAGAGGAGGTGGAGCAGATCCCTCACCTGGGCTGGGATGGGAGGAGAGGCGCCTGCGAGGAGGAGGAAGCACGTCCCTGCGGCCTGAGCACGAAAAGTGGCTGAGGTTCCCCCTTTTGCCCCCTGGAGCAGTCCACGACCCTTACCCAGGAGAACTTCTCCTGGGTTCTTTAAACTCATCCATGTTTTCCAGGAGAGTTGAACGGGGATCCTTGGACTAATATTCTTTTGTGGGCAGAAGGGTTTGAGACAGAGTCAAACCCTTTGTAGTTTAGGCTGCCCTTGAAATTACTATGTAGTCCCAGCGGGCCTGGAGCTTATGGGAATCCTCCTGCCTCAGCTTCCCAATTTGAGATTACAGCCATGCCCAACTTGGACAAGTAACTTTTGGAAAATAAAAGATAGATTTCAATTAAACCACACATAAGGAGTACAGGTTCTAGTCCTTGATGGGTAGTATAAAGTCTATTAAATTTTAGCAAAAATTCTTCCAGTCCTGATAGCTCTACCTAAGAGAATGTTGCTTCAAAAATTATTTCTTTTGATATTTTACTAATCTTGTATCTCCTGGAGGCACTTTGTTCTCTGCTAGACTTGAAGAGGTGGAATCGGTACACTGCGCACCACATCCTCAGTGATGTGTAATTACACGCTGTCACTCTAACAGCGTTCTATTCAACTTCACAGAGCTTAAACAGCGCTTTGCACTTTTTCCTTCCCAGTACTAAATGGAACACGCAGGTCTTCTTCACAAGTCCATTTCAGAACATGCCAGGGGAGTAAACAAACTGAATTAAAGCTACCATCCTCTTGTGGGGCCAATTATTATAAAGATAACAGAAAGGAATTTACGCTTTGAAATTTTGAAAACCAACATAATAGTATTAGGAAAAATTTTCAGTGAGCAAAAAAATCATTCATAGAAATGTATTATCAAAATATTTTAATGTCATGGATTGGCCATTTTGTAGACTTTTTTCACTTAATTTTAGCATGGGTAAAATGTTTTTTGTTTGTTTTTGAGACACAGCCTTCCTATGATGTTTAGGCTGGTCTTTAAGTTGTCGTGTGGCCTGAAGCCGGCCCTGACCTCACGGCGATCCCCCGCCTCTGCATCCCAAGTGCTAGGGTCAGAAGCCGCAGGGCCACGCCAGCTATTCAAGGGGACTCTGTGGAGCTGTTGCTTGGTCCCAGGCAGTTTCTACCTTTGCTGCAGTCCCTCATGTTAGAGCTCCAACGTATCCCTGCCAAAACTCAGGTATTGCCCTGCGACGATAGCAGAGGTCCCTAGGAGGTGGCTGATGTGACCAGGGTCCAGGCCCTTCCACAGGAAGCACCACAGAGCAGCAGTGAATTCTGCTCTCTACCAGGTGAGGATGTGGCCAGCACCCTGGACCAAGTCAGGTGCCCTGTGGACCCCCATTCTCAGGACAGGAGAGAAGGAGGCTCTGCACCCCATAACTGCCCCAGCCCTGCCCCAGCTCTGACCACCCAGTTAGGCTGCCCTCCTGACCGTGGCCCCTGGGCACATCTGCCAGGTCTCCTCAAGCGGCTCGGTGCTCGCTGAAAGCAACCAGCGGCCCGGACAGGCCTCACGGGACCTTCCTGCTGCAGCCTCCTGAATGCTGAGGTTATAAGCACGTGCTGAGATGCCTGGCTCAGGCAAGTAAGCCCTTTCATGTTCTGGTTTCAGGATTTTAGAAATTTTTCTTATTTCTTTAATAATTTGTTGTTGTTGTTTGTATTCTAATTTGGGGTCTCTAATGTTTAGCATACTAATTTTCTTCATCAACTGTGTCATGATCTTTCCTATTAATCTGATTTCAGTTCTGTTTTTGGTAAGATGGCCTTAAATTTATCTTTCTACTTCATAGTAATTAAAATAATTAAAATTACTAATAGGATATTTTAAAATTTATAAGTCTTTAAAAATTTTTTTTGAGGCAGTATCCTTAGTATGTAACCCAGGCTGGCTTTGAACTCACTTTGTAGCCCAGGCTGGTCTTGAACTCTCAGCAATGCTCCTGCCTCTCAGCCTCTTGAGTGCTAGGACGACAGGTGTGCCATTATGTCCATCCAGCAGGACTCCTGGTGTCTAAATTTTTTGCATCCTCTTCTCCCATGGATAGGATGCCTTTTTCATGTGCTTAAAGCTATTAGTAGGAGCATATTAAATTTTCATCTCTTTTCATTATGCTGAATTTCAAATTTTCTTGCTAGCGGAAGTCTTCACAGATGGAGCCGGGATTCCAGCATGCAGCCTGCGGGCTGACTGGTGCGGCATCGGCCTGGCTTGGCCTCAAAAGGCACTGTGTGGAGGACGCAGGGTGCGGAGAGCTGGACTGGACGTACCCCTTGGCTAGAGCTGTGGGCAAAGGCGCTTACAGCGCCAGGCATGGCCACCACTGAAAGGAACAAAGGGGCGCGTGGCAGGACGGAGTACCCGAGGGGACCTCGCACTTGGGCAGAGGTTCCCTCATACACAGCTGGGGTCAGAGTGCTGACAGTGAGGCTGACCAGTGCTGCTGCCCCTTGCTGCCCCGCTCCTCAGCTGCGTCTGTCCAGCCCTGTCCCTGTGGGCAGCCTGCCCTCTGAGCCGTCCCTTGCGCCGCTTGCCCTCCTCCCTCCTCTCCCCTTTCTTTCCAGCCCCGCATCTGGTGCTTTGCTGCCCCGGTCTGTGCTCCCACTGAGCTATGTCTCCTTGCACCCTCTCCTTGGTCCTCAGGGTCCTGTATTTTGGTTTCCTGTCATCTTTCCCAGGGAGACAAAAGCCCTACCCCATGGGTCAGGGTCGAGGGACTCTCTGGACAGGCTGGCTGACCGCCAGGCCTCTGGAACCAGGGCTGCTGGGCTCAGGGACTTGCCTGCAGCCGCGCAAAGACCACAGCTGCTGCCACCATCCTGCAGAGCGTTCTTGGGAGAAGCACCAGGCTGGCCACCCGTCCGCCTCTAGCCAGCCTGCAGCAGCTCTGAGAAGATTGTTTAGCTCATCCGGAGCCGGTCGGGCCTCACCACCAGCCTTCTGCAAGGGGTCCCTGGAGCAGTCTCTTCTGCAAGGAGCACCTCGAGCAGGCTCTGCAGCAAGGAGCTGCTCCGCGGCCACCCGCCGCCGAGCTCTTGCTGGGTGTATTTACCTGACCTTGGCAGCTCGAGCCCTGCCGTGGTGAGCTGTGCCCGTAGGAACACAGAAGAGCTTCTTGGAATTAGTTCTAGCTGTAAGAATGGCGCCTCTCTGTTAATCACGATGGCCCGGAGGCCTTCACCGAGTGGGTGAGTTCTGCAAAGGGCTTGCACCTGCCCTGGCTGATGCGGACCTCCGGACACCAGGCAGGAACAGAGGTCAAGGCCATGCGCCACCGGGCATCTGCACGGAAGGGAGACTCGTTGCTTAGCCTGAAGGCAGCGGCCTTCATCAGTAAGGAGGTTCATGGACAGAGGAGCGGAGGAGGCCAGGAAGCCGGAGTGGCAGAGGAGCCTCCTCTACTGCTTCCGCGAGGCCGACCTCAGAACCGTGACCTCAGTCCTCCTCAGCGTTTGCAGCCACCAGGAAGGGTTTACAGAACACTGCGAGGGTGTGCATGTCCGGGTCGCGCGGCGGCGCTCTCTGAAGACACAGAAGCGCTGCTGTGGCTCCGCGGACTGTGGATCTGAGTCGGCTCGGGCAGAAGAAACTGTTTCCTCCTGGAAAGGTCAGCATTCCCATCCATCAGAACCCTCTGTGGCGGGACGAGCCTCCGAAGAGCAGGGACAGCGCGCTCTCTCAGGTCCCCGGCGGGCTGTTGGTCGCCGCAGAGCTAGGGTGACCTGCACCAGCCTCCTGGGCCCACGCGTAGCAGCTTCCCACTGGACACAGTGATCACACCGCGGGGAGCCGCCTGAGCAGCCCCCCAACCCCCCGCTATTATTCCTAGTGCCCGCGGCAGGAGGAGGCGAGGGGCTCCGGGCTGCTGAGGCCCGAGTGCGGGACAGCCCACTTCTAGGCTGACCCAGGTCAGTGGCTAGAATCCGAGTCCTTTCTGCTGGGGCAACAGAGGACGCAGTGGCTCCTGGCTGTCCGCTGGACGCATCCCTCTGCTCCGCCCCACTTGAGAGGCCACGTGGCACCCGGTCTCCTGGCTCCCTGCAGTGCTGAGGCTTCTCCAAGCCCATGGCGGAAGCGAAATATGCGGACTGGGCCTGCAGGCGTCGTGATGTCCCTGTGGTCACATTTGTCCTGTTGCCCTGCCACGCTTAGGGTACAGAGCAAGTCACAGTTCCCACACATACCTAAGGAGGGGGCGGGGCCACACAGGTGGGGTCACAGCACCTCTCGGACCTGCGTGCATCTCTTCACTGAATTATTTTCATTTACATTTATGTTTTAACTGACCTAGTAGGTTGGACACATGCATGGGGACGCATGGGATGTCACCCCACTTCCATTCAGGGTTGTGATACCTTGCACCTCCCTCCCTCCCTCCCTCCCTCCCTCCCTTCCTTCCTCTCTCTCTCTCCACATGAATATACACTTTTACTAAACAAATTGAAAAATACTTGTGATTATCATTTTTTTCTAAATAACGTTTGTCTCCTAAGAACAGTACATAACACTTTATTCAAACTATTTTCAAAAAATTAACAGTAATTTCAATCATTTAATAGTCATATTTTTAAATTTCTCCAACTGTAAAAGCAACATGTCTATACATTTTTTAAAAGCAAGACCAATCAGACTTCACGTGTCAAATTTGGCTAGCATGTCATTTTAGTGCAGTGCAGCCATGGCATAGAACAACTTTTTGAAGTATATCTTAAGAATGGGAAACTAGGGGCCCAGCGGGATGGCTCAGTGGTCTAAAGCCCCTGCTTGGGAAAGCTTGGGTGGCTTCAGGGACTGCGGTTCAATCCCCAGCACCACATGCTGCGCCAGCCCTGCCCTCGGGGTGGGCTGAGCCGGCCATAAAGGTGAGTGAATAAACAAATAAAGGTTCTGAAACAAGAAAAATAAATAAATAAAATAAAAATTAAAAAAAAAAAAAAGAATGGGAAACTAGAGCAATCACTGGAGGTCGTGCTAGGCATTATAATCAAGAGAAAGAAAAAGGGTCCAACGACTGAAAAGCAGAGAAAGCAAGCAGTCTTCGTGTACAAATGATATGCTTATATTAAAAGTAAACCCAAAGAACTCATAAGTGATTAGAACTAATGATTCTATCAAGGCCTACCAAGGGGGAGGCGTCACCAGGAATTGAACTCAGGACCTCACAGTTGCAGGCAGCTGCTGTACCACTGATCTAAATCCCCAGCCCATGTCAAAGTTTTTTATATAGAGTCATTATACCAAATAATTTCCATATGCTAGTGACTTGGGTACTTTTCTCTCGTTGCAGGGACAAAATACCCAACACCCAGAATCAAGAAAGGAAGGGTGTAGTTAGCTTGCAGTCTGTGGAGGTTTCAGCCCATACCCAGCTGGCTCCGAGGCAGAGCAGCACACGGCAGAGGGCAGCCGTTTATGGCTCTGGAAGACATCGAAGACCAAAGGGAGGAGCAGCGGAGTGCCAGCCTCTCTCCCTTCCTCGTATGGCATGCAGGCTGCCTGCCCCAGGGACCCACAGTCCCCGCCTGGATCATGATTTAGTCACAACTTCTAGAAGTCTGCCCTATGGCTATATGAGGCTGGGGGGGGGCATAAACCATAATAGGTAGCAACAAAAAATGGAAGGAAGGTTGTAAACATCAGTCGTAATGCCACCAGAATCTCCAAATATCCACAGAGTCCTACCTGAAGCAGTGCGAGACCTCTCCTCTATCCTGCAAGCTCTAAGTATTGATGAGTTTTTGAATGCTCAGGTAATCTAGATGGTAGGCCTCAATGTTGATCTCCACATTTAGCATAACCCTAACTAAAATCTCTAAGCTCTATTTTAGAGCAACACAGTGATTCCAAACATATGTAATGCCCTTCGAAGGGCCTAGACTCGACAAGGCAATGCTGAGGAACAGATCTGGAGGACTTACACCCTAAAGTTTCAAGAGTTACCACATGGTTAGAGTACTCAAGTACAGTGGTATCAAGAAAAGAGAAATGGAACAGTATAGTAGAGTCATATGCAGTTACTGGACATATGACAGAAATGACCCTGCAGACCAAGGAGGAAAATGGCCTTTGCAACAGATGGCCGGGAGCAGCGGGGTACAAGCAAGCAGAAAACCCTGATGCTTACCTCACACCACACTCAAGATCTACTTTAAGGTGGATCATACGTAGACTCTTTTTATATATATATTTTAGGGAAAGGTCTACAGGGTGTTCAGGGAATCACTACTAGATCAAACTCATAGCAGTCTGCCCATTTACAGCCTTCCAAGCACTGGGATTACAGGTGCACATCCCCAAACCCAGTCTAAACCCATCTGAGCACCCTGAGGGCAGCGCTGGCAGGGCAGGCCCAAGGATTGAACCACTGGCCCCTGTACCTGCTTGAGGGTGCTTTAATCTGCTGAGCTATTTGGCCAGCCCTTATAAACCTTGTTGTGAGAAGTAAAATAATAAAATTTTTAAAAGAAAATATAGGAGAAATTCTTCCTGCATTGGGAGGGGATATTTATAAAACAAGAAACAGGGAGCCATAATTATGCCTACCAGTACTCATTGGACTTGGAAGGCTGAGGCAGGAGGAGCACTGGGAGTTCCAGGTGAAGAAGAAGAAGAAGAAGAAGAAGAAGAAGAAGAAGAAGAAGAAGAAGAAGAAGAGGAAGAGGAAGAGGAAGAGGAAGAGGAAGAGGAAGAGGAAGAGGAAGAGGAAGAGGAAGAGGAAGAGGAAGAGGAAGAGGAAGAGGAAGAGGAAGAAGAAGAGGAAGAAGAAGAGGAGGAGGAGGAGGCATGAAACAAAAGGAAAAAGAAACTCAGATAAATGACTTATTTCAAATAAGAAGCCTGTTCATCAGAAGATCAGAATGTAGAAGCCAAAAGAAAGCCACAGAGTGAGAAGAGAGCTTTGTGCTTATAGTTGACAAAGCTCTCACATATCCAGAATATAAATGGAACTCAAAGAGACAACCCAAGCCTTTTCTCTTCAGAAAATGACAAAAGATTTAACACAACCCACACCCACTCCCCCCACACGCACACACACGCACACACACACACACACTCAGGCTAAGAATAATAACGCTATGAAAAAGAGCTCACCATCACCAGTCTTGAGAGAAACGCAAAGTAAACCCTAAATGAAGCACAAAAATGGCTGACATTCAAATGATGACAAATCTAAGAATTTGTTAAGTTTTAGCAGGAAAATGTTGAAGCTGTCCTACACTGTGGCTAGAGAAAGCTTGGTGCTACCACTTGGGAAAACGACAGCGCCTGGGGCAGCAGCTCCCTCATTGGCTGACATCTCCTCTGCCCCCCCCCCCTGCTTCTGCCCCCAGGAGCAGCGCGCCTGCGCGCAGCACTTTCACAGTCCTAAACTGGAGCTTGCTCGCTTGTGCCCTGTAAGACCTAAGGACTGGAATCTGGGTCTGGAGTCTTGTTTCAACGCAGACTAAACTTTTTGGCGAAAATGAACAAACAGAAGACCTTCCTGGCGCGTGCTGGGTGCTACTTCTGCCTGTGTCGTGCTGCGCCGGGCCATGACGTCAGGCTTTTCAGCGTTGTGATGCTATTGCGCTTGGCCTGGCTCTTCTTTTCAGCAATGCTGAGAAGCTTTTGATATGCTTAAGGGCCACTTGTATCCTTTTCTGTGGTACCCGCTGATACTTTTTTGTCCATTCTCCTATCAGCTTTTTTCTTTTTATTCTCTATTTTCACACTATTGAAACCTAGCGAACCTGGGCATGGTGGTATACAGCTGCAACCCCAGCACTGGGAGGCTGAGGCAGGAGGGTCACTGAGTTCAAGGCCAGCCTAAACTAAATATGGAGGCTTTGGCTCAGAACAAACAAACAAACCTCATGGAGACTGACACATGTTCTGAAAATGCGCGGCCTAAATAGCAACCATCGTGTTTTCTGTTCGCATTCTCTGTGAATTACTCTGCATTTGTCACAAGAGAAGCAATGACTTTCCCTAAGTTTTTTCTTGGGAAAACCTAGACTCCACAGGATGTTCTTCACTTCCACCTCCAAATAGGCCAGAAAATAGAGTGACCGTTTAAATGACACAGATTATCATGGTGAAAGACACGTCGCCACAAACCCACTCAGGCTGTTCCCTCCCATTGTCCTGACCGCTGTCTGCAGCAGCTCTGGAGTCCGATTTCTGAGATGTGATTTATTTATCATTATTATTTTTTTAATTTTTTATTTTTTATCTTTTCTTGTTTCAGATCTTTTGTTTGTTTGTTTATTTATTTTTTATGGCTGGCTCAGCCTGCCCTGAGGGCAGGGCTGGCACAGCATGTGGTGCCGGGGATCGAACCACGGTCCCTGAAGCCGCCTAAGCTTTCCTAAGCAGGCGCGTTAGACCACTGAGCCATCCTGCCGGGCCCTGAGATGTGATTTAAAAAAAGCAATGCAGAGCCCGCCGCTGCTGAGCACCAAGCGAGGAGCAGGACAATGTGACAGGGCACCGGCAGCCACCTCCTCGGCACGCCTGGCAGCGCACCTTCTGCCTGTCCCCCAGTCACGACGACCTGGAAAAGGACGCGTTTTTAAGGGATTCAGACACTGACGCAGCCCGGACCACACCGCCCAAGACTTTCAGGACAGAGGACTTGGAAACTGCTGCAGGGTTGGTGGGGACCCGAGATGCGCGTGCGTGGGGAGCGGGACAGGCCGCGAGGAAGGCCGGCACACCTTTGCGTCCTGCCTCCTGTGTCCGTGGGCGGATGCACTGCGTCCCTGTCCTGTGCGTATGCGTGAGCCCGAAGCCTGTGTTCCTTCGCACCCCTCTCCCATGAGTCCCCAGTCTCACCCCTCTCTGCATAGCGTGGAGCCGCCTCTATGCTCACAACCCGCAGCGCCGCACGTCAGCCGCTTCCTTCCTCCTGCTGTCCAAGGTCCCGCGGCCCTGGGCCGGTCCTGGCGTCCTCTCCTGCAGCTGCGTGTCCACTGTCTCGCCTTCCAGCCCTCCTCCTCTCAGCGCGTTCTCCCCAACACAGGTCCCTCCAGCATCCAGAGCTGCTCCAACATGTCCTGGGTCCACAGCGCAGATAGCACGCCTTCGGGGCAGAGCTGTGGGGTAGGGGCTGGGGGGCAACCCAGGGGCAAGAGAAGACCTGCATCCTGGGGCCTTTCTGGGAAGGGCCAGCGCAGAGGACAGGCACATGTGTACGCACATGCACACATACGCAGAGCACACATGCAAATGATTATAACACACACACACACACACACACACACACACGTGGGCAAGGCACACAGATCCCCGGCCCTCGCCCTTTCTTACCCCACCCCACTAATACCCCTGAGTTTCATCTGATGGCTGCTTGGACCCTGGAAAGCTCTTTCGAGCATTGCTCTGCCTCTGGTGACACCCTGTGCCCTTCGCCCCTGTGCTGTCCGAAAAAGTAAACCAAGTCCGTCCAGACCCAGGGCTGGTGTTAATACCTCCTTCCACGAGAGAGGGGGACTTGGGACACAGTTTGAGTAACTCCACAGGGCGCCCAAATTCTACGGGATCATGTAGCCTCAGCTACTGGCTTTTGGGAAGAACAGGTCAGACAAAGTCTAACTCTACAGCTTAGGCTGGCCTCAAACTTGAAGCCATCCTCCGGCCTCAGCGTCCTGAGTAGGGAGACCGGCATGTCTTTCTCAGCTATTTTTCTAGCTTTATGTTTGGCCAGCAGTCAACAAATTCCTCCTCGTCCTTCAGAACCCAGCCCAGGGGTGTGTTTGGCCACTGCTCCTGATAACGCAGCCGGTCCATGTTGAGATATGCACACATTAGGGATGAAGAAGACCCTTGGGAAACGTGCAGTGAAGTTTCAGGAACGACCACAGGTCTAGCCAAAAGACATGAGCTAGAGAACCTGACAAGCAGTAGCCCCGGTAGGGCATTTATTCATACTTTGCAAAGTTAGTATCTGGGAAGGGCGAGATACACAAGGTTACCTAGTGCATCAGTCAGGGTTTTACTAGAGGAACAGATGTAACACAGGTTGTACAAATGTGTAAGAAACTACAAGAGTGGCTTACAAAGGTCAGCCACAGAGTCGGAGGAGCAGGCGGGCCTGCGTGCGGGAGACTGGAGGATTCAGTCTAAGGTCAGGAACTCACTGCATGTTCCTTGCGGGAGGCCAATGGGTCTGCGATGGAAGGCTGAGGAGTCAACACTGGAAGCTAGAAGGGCTGAGGGCAGAAGCCAAGGAGCCTGTGCTAGAAGCCGGGAGGTGACCTCCAAGCTGACTCTGAAGACTGGAGCTCCTCAAAGGAAATGGAACCCTCCATCAAAAGCACCAATGGGTTCCACTGTCCTGGACCCAACCCTAGGGAGTCGTGGCCACCCCCTCCCACTGGTCTGCCAGCAGGGATGAGGAATGAAGGCCACTCAGGCACAGGGGCCCCCACAGTGTGAGTCTCAAGGCTGTTGCTGTGCCAAGAGAATGGCTTTGCCCAGCATGTGGCCTTTGACGCACAACTGGGAACATATTCCAGGTACAAACAGAGCTCGCGCTGCAGAACAATTACAGGCGTAGCTCAAGGCCGACGGGACGGCTGCCTGCGCAGAAGCCGGCTGCGTTCCTGCGTGACCATTTGTGCTGAACCCACAGAATGCAAAGCACTCACCCTGCCCCATCCTGCACACCTGCCTGCGGGGGTGGCTGGGCTCTCAGTGCGACAGTGACAGTGGCTGGCCCAGAGAGCAGCTCTCCCCGCTTCTAGATGCTTGACTCACTGGTTATTTCCCTGGGGTCACCTTTTGAAACTAACTGAAGAGAGCCTATCTTGTAGTCAACATCTCCCAGAAACCAGCCGCAGGCACAGACTATGAAAAGCAGCAGATTTTGATCAACAGCATTCAACGTTTGCAGGGCTGAAGGCCAGGCATCTGAGTGTTCTTGGCTGTGATTTTTCTGAAGGAGCTTTGGGAGCTGCAGATTCCTGGTGCCCAGGAGCACAGGCAGGGCAAGCTGGGCTTACAGGAGGAGGGCAGGGATGGGCCAGAAAGTTGGCCTTCACTTTTATTGTGACCTAAGCTTGAAACATCACTGAATAGCAGAGAATGAAGACCAAGGTACAAAGCAGAATCCCTGAATGTGGGTGGGTGCCCTTCTCTTTAGGCTGGACACAGCTCGTTGATAGTTCTGTGTTTTAAAAGAGCCATCTGAGAGATCAAAAAAAAGGACTCAGTTCTTGGGGCTATGTTGCTATTTTTCCAGGAGGCTTTCTGAGGTGGAAGAAGCCAGTCCAGGGTGGCAGGCAGCTCAGTCACACCCTCAGTTGCTTGGGTCACTGTGACGCTTAGCCTTCTCTCCAAGCCGGCTTGGCCAGACTTAACCAAGTGCTACTCTAGGTGTTGCTGGGAAAATTTCTACACATATGCTTCCTGCCTATAGTCGACTGACCGCAAGTGGAGGGCCTGCCCCAGTGTTGGTGGGCCTTGGCTGACCAACAGCAGCGCATGCACGCGGGTGCTGCCTCCAGCTCCGACGTCGACTCCTGGCAAGACTGCTGCGCTCGAGCCTTCCGGCCAGCCGGCCCTTCCTACGGCACAAGCCAGTTCCTGGAGGAACAGCTCTCAGTACCCACGTGCACAAGTGCATGCCAGCCCAATGGCTGGTGTCTGGAGCTGGAAACAGCACTGCCCAGAGCTGCTCCTGCACCGTGCTCCTCTGTGAGCTTGGAGCAAGCAAACTGATGACATTCTTCATGTCAGGTGCAAGCCACCGGCGTGGCAGAGGTGGGACAGTGGCCCGGGGATGACATGCAGGCCCAGGGAGCGAGTGGCAGGGGCCTCCCTGGTGCAGGTTCTTCTGCAGCTCCCATGTGGGGCGCAGGCGCCTCTGGGCAGCTATTGCACATGATGCGAGGACACCCTCCCTCCCACCAGGGACCTCTCCTGCCAAATGGAGTGACACAAGCCGTGAAAATTCAACCCCGACGTGTGCTTTTCTTTTTAAAAAGCTTTGTGTGGTAAAGTGTTTTCACATGTGCACCACAGGGTTACACGTTCCATTCTGTTTTTTTTTTTTTTTTCTGAGCACTTGTGATTAAACTCAGGTCCTTGCACTTGCCAGGCAGGCACCAATTCTGCGCTGTAACCCTGCCCAGATGCTCCATTCTTGATCAAAGAGGTACTTTGACCTCTGACCTGTGCCTACGACTAAGCTGCTCCCCTAAAATGCGTAGCTCTCTCCTAAGGAGACCCGACCTCTGCTTATATTTCTCACAGTTATGAAAGAATGATTAGCACTAACTCCTTCCGCCTTCTGGTTGTAAACACTTCAAGGACATCCCCAGAAGCAGCATACATTTCCAAGCTACCCACCCGCATCTCTTACGCCCAGAACAAAAGTTCAAGACACTGATCAAAGGTATGGTAGGCACGCTGCCAAATGCCATCCAGTGGGAAGGCAGGCTGGCAGGCCCACGATGCCACCTCACCCACCTCGCTCACCAGGTCTGCTGCCTGGTTTCCCCAAACTCAAGGGCTGTGTATTACTGAATGCTGCCAGGTTCCCTTCTGGGAAGGAGCAGCCTGCCACGTGGGCAGTGAAGGTGGTGGCCAAGGGGTGCCACCTTGTTGGGGACCAGGCAGAGGGCTGAGGGCAAGCCCCATTCAGGACTCCTTTCCTGATTTCGGCTGGAGGGTGCTGAGAAAGCCTGCCCACACCGTGTTTTTGAGTCCCCTGCCCCTCTAAGCTGAGCTGTTCCTTCAGGACTGGCTGTGTGCATCCCATATCTAGGGTGAAGCAACGGAGGGCATGAGCCTTTGTCCTTCAGTCATTTACTTTCACAGGTGACTACTGACTACAGCATTGGTTGAGACAGCCACACACTATGTGATTTGCTCCCCTTAGGAGTCCTACCAGAGTGCCCTATGCCTGCCTATCTCCAACCTGCTCTTGGCAGGGGCGAGCTATTCCCACATGCTTTGCTGTCCTCCAGGGTGGGCATCTTCTTAGTTCTTTCCAAACTACTCTCCAGTTTTGCAAGGGAACGTCTGTACTAATACATGTGATCACTAAAACCTCTCAAATGATCACACCGCACAGCCTGCAAGCCAGCCCCCCCTCCTGAGCAATGAATTCAGTTCAGCAATTTACCTCCTCCAATAACTGTGTTAATTTTCACTTTTCACGAGGACTTCCTCATAGGGCAGGTGTAGGCTCAGCTCCTGCACTGTTCTTCTCTTTTCCTCTCATACTGTCCCCAGACATTGATCAGACTTAGGGGCAGGCAGCATCAAAACTACAGGGCCTGCAAGATAGCTCAGCGGACAAAGTGCCTGCTTTGGCAAACACAGTGATCAGGATTTGACCCTGGATTCTGCGTGCTACGCTGGCCAGCCCCTGAGGGGCACTGAGCCAGTGACAGAGTCTGGGCATGGTGATGCATGGCTGTAATCCCAGCACTGGGGAGCTGAAAACAGGAGGATCCCCACAAGTCCAATCTGTGTAGTGAGACCCTGTACCAAATACACAAATGAAAACAAAACAAAACAAAACAAAACAAAACAAAAAAACCCAAGACACTATGTATCCTTTACTCAGTCTTGAGAAAAATGGCTTTTTGTTGAGTCTCACTCTGTAGTTTAGGTTGGCCTTGAACTCACTACATAGTGGAGGCTGGCCTTGAATTTGGCAGTGGTCTTCCTTCCTCAGCATCCTGAGTGCTGGGATTCCAGGGGTGCGCTACCATGCTCAGCAGAAAACTAGTAGCATTTCATGCTTTCACTTCCGGCACTTCTCCCAGGCAACAACTGCCTCATCCCCCTCCCTGCCAAGCCCGTGCGGACATTTGGTTTATTTTCAGTGAAGTTCAACTTTCTGACAACTTATTAGCATTTTTGATGCTTCCTGTGCCAGCTGCCCAGCAGGAATCACTGTGCTGTGCTACCTGTGGCTCTCTTATTTTCTTGTCAGTTTAGTCCATTTCACTGAGCACTTGTTCCAGTAGTTTCCAAAAGATACAGAGGAAACTATGAAGTTGTGCTTGTGCTTGGTTGTTGGGCTTTAGTAGAAAAAAACTTTGAAGTCAGAAGGCACTTCTTTTTTTTTCTTCTTTTCGATACTGGATACTGAACCGAGGGGCTCACACATGGTAGGCTGTTAAACACTTGAGCACTGACCTAGAGTCTCTGTGTCTTTTTACTTATTTTATGATAGGGTCTTGCTAAGGATGCATGACACTCCTGCTTCAATCTGAGTGGCTGGGACTACAGCAGTTTAGTTTATTTCCTTTCTCCTTCATTTACTCTTTTGTTATTTCCTTAAGAGAAGAAAGAAGTTATCTAGCTTTCTTTATGTCAAGCAATACTTTTACATTTTAAAGTGTGTTCTAGTTCGTGGGACTGTACTGGAAATGCTGCTGATGTACCCCTTCCCATGGCCACACCCACTGGCTTTACACATTTCACTAGGGACCCCTGCCATTGGGGTGTTTTCCATAATAACCTACATAAAAAAGTCTATATATGGGCCCAGTGGGATGGCTCAGTGGTCTCAAGCGCCTGCTTGGGTAAGCTTGGGCAGCTTCAGGGACTGCAGTTCGTTCCCTGGCACCACATGCTGCACCAGTCCTGCCCTCGGGGCGGGCTGAGCCGGCCATAAACATGAGTGAATAAACAAACAAAGGTTCTTTTAGGCAAGCGTGGGTAGGTGCAGAGGACGGGGCTTGATCCCCTGAACCAACCACATGCCAAGCCAGCCCCACCCTCAGGTGCTATCTATCTATTTATCTATCTATCTATCTATCTATCTATCTATCTATCTATCTATCTATCTATCTATCTATCTATCTATCTAGGGGTCAGGGTGTTTGCACAGGAAACATCAGTGTTCCTTTTTCTTTGATTCCATGTTCACATTGTTGGGGAGTCTGACTAAGCTCGAATGCTAATCTGGCCTTACTTGCAAGTATTATAGGCCATTTCATGCTTTGCCTACTGAAAGGATGACCCTGGTTTGATGCAATCAGAACAGTGTGCTGAAGCGGCATCTTATCCTTAATGCTTTTATATTCTTCGTACTTCTGAGCCATCAACATGAAAATCCTTGATGAGGCTGAGATGTTAGGAATAAATCAATGTAGCTAAGACTTAGTATTTTTAGTACAATAGTATTTTTTTTTTTTTTTGTCTTTTTGAGACAGGGTCTCGCTATGCAGTTGAGGCTGGCCTTGAGCTCACTTTTGTAGCCCAGGCTGATCTCGAACTCACACCGATCCTCCTGCCTCAGCCTCCCGAGTGCTGGGATTACAGGCGTGCGCCACCACGCCCGGCTACAATAGTATTTTTTTTTCCACTGATTTTTAATAATCCATGCTTGCTTCCTTTGCTCAAGTCTTTTAGGTAATTAGGCTTTTGAGAATATCACTTTAATTCTGCATTTTCTCTCCTGCAGGATGCTTGCTAATCCCTTTTCATGTTTTGCTGTATTTTTCTTTTTGGGTCAGATTCATTGGATACACTATTTGCCATCTATCCATATGCAGTCCTCTGGCCATCTGGGGTTCTCGGGAAGCCTGTTCTCTGTATGTCCCAGTTTGGCTGCTGTACTGGAAGTGGTGTATCAGCACTGAGCCAGTGACAGTCTGGGCATGGTGATGCATAGCTGTAATCCCACCACCGCGGAGCTGGAAACAGGTGCATCAGCTAATACACCATCCCCATGGCCACACCCACTGGCTCTGCTCTTTTCACTAGGAGCTCCTGCCATTGGTGAATTTGCCACCTGACCCAAGCATCTCTTCCCTGAAACCCTCGGGAGGAAATTTGACTGGACTTTTGGCTCAATGGGAAACTCTTCTTCCATGCTTTCCAGTACAGATGGAGCCACAGGACCTTGTGCTTGCCAGGCAGGCCCTTATGCCACTGAGCTGTATCTCTGGCCTCTGAACATAAACTTTCAACAAACTGACTCATACCCTCTTCAGACTGCAGTAGAGGCTGGGGGCCCCGTCTCCAGGCCACAGGTGCCTCCCAGTTAACGCACCCGAAGGACAATGAGCCGGAACTTCTCCAGCTTCCTGCTGCCAGCCCCAGGACGAGCAGCAGCGCTTCTTTCAGCAGATTTTTAAGGAGATCTCTGGCATAAGAATTCATACATGCGATAAGGAGGCAAACGAAGGTCCCATCTGAGGATGTGCTGTTTTCTCTTCTTCCCAGCGTGTGGAGGGGCTCCAGTCCACGGCATGCCCTTCACAGTGCCCAGCTGAACTGAATCAACGTGGTGCTAGGCTTATAGGCCAACCTGAGGGTTGTTGCCCACAGCATAAAAAGAACTGATGAGGAAGAAGCAGGGCTGTAGTTCTCCTGCCGGAGCGTGTCAGGCTGGCTTTCCTCATACGAATATGGCTGTCTTCATAGTCAGAGGGGCTCAGGACCTCACTGTTGCTGAAGATGGCTGTGGTACTTCTCAGGGGAGCTCTGGTCCTTACCTGAGCACTGGTTAAGCACGCTGTTTTCTGGCTCCAGATCCCTTTAGATAATCCTCTTGATGTAAATGCCTCAAAGCCTTGGAGATTTCTGCCAAGTAAGAACAGGGTGCATCTTCATAATATTCCCCGACTTTCTACCTGTGTAACTAGTTCTCCTT
The DNA here is from genome assembly GCA_004027025.1 of Myocastor coypus. Classification (NCBI taxonomy): domain Eukaryota; kingdom Metazoa; phylum Chordata; class Mammalia; order Rodentia; family Myocastoridae; genus Myocastor; species Myocastor coypus. Next base: position 80,048 of record PVJA010000876.1, on the reverse strand, counting down.
TTTAAGAACCTTCCTGGCAAATATTTTTCTCTTTTGCACTTGAAAAACCTTTCTGAAGCCCCTTCTTCCAAGTATCCAAAGTAGCTCAAAACATTCCGGTCTGATTTTTTTCTGGCTTTCAGTTCACACATTTTTCAGATTTCAAATTCCTCAGTGTTCCACACACCAAGCTCATCTGGTCAACTCCCCCATGGCCTATGCTTTAACTGCCATCAGCAATCCCTCCTCAGAGCTTGCACCTTTTGTTAATAACACACACACACACACATACACACACACACGGTCACTTGAGTAGCCCACGCTATGTAGCCTCACACTCCCAGTAATCCTCCTGCCTCAGCCTCCCAAGGACTGTGAAATTGCAAGTTTGTGCTATCAGGTCTGGCTTTCTGAAATTCCAGACTCATGGGTTCTAAAAGTAAAATCAACCTGTCAGAAAGTCTACCACCTCCAATTTAACACCCGCATCCCAATCAGTACTTTAATGACATTTCCCGAGGCCCTAATCACAATAGTTACGTCCAATAAAGAAATCACACTAACACTGATGATATCAACTCTTCGCACTGGACTTTCATGTACGACATCCATTTGTTATGGCTTGTGTGTAGGCATCCCCTTTTTGAGTCATGGGGTGGCTGGTGATTGTGTGCAAGGATTCCCTCGGCAAAGAGAACTCTGTTCTCAAGCATGCAGTGTGGAACCCCTCATGGTTCATACTTCGACCTGATCTTTGAAAATGTGAGCCCTGGCTGATGTGCTCACACTCTGCTTCTTCCCTCATGTGTCACCACTGCTCTTTCTACAGGTCCCTCTCTCTGCAACAGTGGATGGTTCCCTGACCTCCCCTCCCCAGGTGCTGGGACTCAGCTGTGCCCTCGGCACAGGAGATGGGCAGCCAACACAGGAATGCCTCTTTTTGGGCACCAGGAACCCCAGGACCTCGCGCTTGCCAGGCAGGTGCTGTGCTGTTGAGCTACTTCCCTGACCCCCTCCCTTCTTTTTTGTGGAACCAGGGACTGAACTCAGTACCCTGTGCATTTATTCTATTGAGCTATCTCCCCGGCCCTGCTCCCCTTTATAAGTCTGTAAAAATTTTTATTTTTTGGAACCAATAACTGAATTCAGGACCTCATGCTTGCCAGGCAGGAACCAACCTTTTTTTTTGGTCTCTTTTTTTGTGTGGTAGTGGGGATTGAACTTGGGACCTTATGCTTGGCAGGTGGGCACTTACGCCACTGAGCTATCTCCTTGTCCCCTAAATGTCTCTTACAACGCATCTGCTCAGAAAAAAGTTTCCAGAGATCAAAAACCAGAACAAGTATTTTCTCCTAACATATCAACACATAATTTGTTTAGGAGGAAGGGGAACAACTTGAAATAGATCAGAATACACCTTCATATTAATCATTCTTTTCATATACTTCAAATTTGTACTTAATGCCTTTCTCCTCCTGGACCTCAGAAAGCACACCTGGGTATCTGTAAAACAAAATGGGGAGATGATTACATTCTGCATGCCTGGAACACGGAACTCCTCCAAGAGGTGTCCACAGTGCCCACATCCCTTCCTCGTCCTTCACCATGGTGAGCTGAGGCCCATGTGCCCATGGATGAAATTTTTTTAGAGACAGGGTCTTGCTATGCAGTTCATGCTAGCTTTGAGCTCACTTTGTAGCTCAGGTCTTGAACTCACAGCAATCCTCCTGCCTCAGCCTCTCCACGTGTGAGAATTAGCAGTTAAGCAGAGGACAGAACATGTCAGGTATGGCAAAGCAGAGCAAGGGCTAAGTCCGGATGGAACTGCTCAGTGAGAGGCTGCTCATTCTGACCTCTGAGCCCCAGTGACAAAGCTCTTACATTACGCAGCACCAAGATCAAAGGACACGTGTCACCCACGTCCTCAGGCTGAGGAGGCTAAGTATGACAGACTATGAGTCCCAAGTGCGGCCACCTTGACCTGCATTCTTTGGGGAGCCTCACACTGACGCATATCCAACAGTGATGCCCAGGCCTGGCTTGGGTGTGGGAAAGGAGGTGCTGGAAGCTGGCCTGAGTGCACCCACGTGAGCCTTTACTTTCCCTTGTCAGTGGCTGAAGTGTTTCTTAGCTCAACTGTTGCTTATTTTTGCAATCAGGTGGCCTCCGCTGCAGCTGAGGGCAGCCACTCCTCTCATCCCATCTCTGTGAGCCCTTGACCCCAGGCCCTTGTCTTTTACCTCCACTACTGTAACCAGCTGGTCTCCTGGCCCCACCTCACTGCTAGGGCCTGAACCCACAGCATATTCGCAGAGCTCCGCCCTCACACCCCCTTTTTAAAAAATTTTTTTATTTTATTTTATTTTTTTCTTGTTTCAGAGCCTTTGTTTGTTTATTCACTCATTTTTATGGCCGGCTCAGCCCAGCCCGAGGGCAGGGCTGGCGCAGCATGTGGTGCCGGGGATCGAACCGCGGTCCCTGAAGCCACCCAAGCTTTCCCAAGCAGGCGCTTTAGACCACTGAGCCATCCTGCTGGCCCCTCACCCCTTTTTGAGGTAGGGATCTCATGGGCTAGAACTGGGGGTCCTCCTGCCTAAGCCTCCAAGAGTGCTGGGGTCACAGGCGTGCACCACCATGCCCAGCCTCTCTGCCCATCTCTGGAATGACATCTCTGTTGTTTGAAGTCTCCAAACCTGCACCCTGCTCAGCGCCTCCCACTGGCCTTCAGCTCAGGGGGAGGCTGTGCTCTGGGCCCCAGCCCCTCAGCTGTTTCTGTTTCCAAGCTGTTCTGTTTGCTCCTGCTCAGCTGGGTTCCTACTGCCAGAGCTCTCCCTTGGAGGCCGCGCTTCGGGAGAGGGCTGCCCAGGCCGGGTCACAGCGCATCAGTGCTTCTCTGTGCCCTGCCAGCCCCTGCCCTCCTAGCAGAGAAGGGACTGGTGCTCAGGGAGCAGCGAGAGGGCCTGGCGCTCCCAGCAAAGACCAACGCAGCTGCCCCTGCAACTGCACCGTAGTGCTGAAAACCGAGCCCACCCAAGCTACTGGGGCTGATTTCCAAAACCTCTTCAGTCTCCTAGCCACAGGGTTACCCACAGCTATCCGGGGGAAACATGGCTCAGTAATTCCCACATGGGAACTCAAAACACGCTTCAGGCTCACCCACAGTCCTATACTCACTTGGGAAGGAGTCTGTATTTATTTAAATCAATTTCTGGAAAAAATGTGTCACTTTCAAATTCCTGCATGATCCTCGTCACAAATAGTTTAACATGGCCTGGCCGATCCATGGCTTCCTGTGAAATAAAGCAAAAGGCATCAGCTTCCTTAATCTGAGTCAAAAATCAGAAACACTTAAGATTTCTGTGTTATCAGTTGAGCGTACACCAGGCAAGGCTCTACACTGACGCCCGTGGTGTAGTGCGCTTTCTGTAAAGGCCCAGAGTAACGATGCCAGGACCTGAGGGTTCCAAGTTCTTGCTCTGGAAGGCAAAGGCCGCAGCAAGCGTGAGCTCTGTCCCACGCTGTGGCCCACGGGCGGTCAGCTACACAACAACAAACGTGAGCGCACCAAGGATACGAGGGCAACACAACTCACCTGGAAATAAGCTCCCTGCTGCACAAGGGGAGACGGAACACCTGAAAACTGTGGGGTGATTTTCAGTGTTCTGACCAGAGTGAGCTAATGAATGTTAATGTGGTCGATGTGATAATTCTATCACGCATGTGTTCTTTTTTCCCCCACAATAGGTGCTTTAAACAATTTATTTAGCTGAAATAGACATATTTGTTTCTGAAATGACTTCCATTTATTTGGACACATCTTCTCCCCACAGTGATTTACAAGATCTTCAAGCCAACATAAATATTTTATAAATATTTGGCTATACACCTGCACAATACCTCAGCAATACCTTTCAGCAAGAAAAACACTGAAGAGTAAAGACCAGATGCGATTACTAGCTGCAGTGAGAATCTGCTGAAATATTTCTGAGGCAAGAAGGCACCACGCGCCTCTTCAACTAAGAAAATCACCCTTACAACACAGGACAATTTTATTTTTATATAGGACCTAGAACACTTAAGCTGCCAATCAGGTGGTGAATGGCAGAGCAACATCCCAGTTCATGCCATGAATTCACAGGGAATAGGTTCCAACAACTCAGGTTCCTTCCCGTTGGTCCTTACGAAGTGCGCTTCTCTGGGGGGCAGGCTGGTGCTTCAGTTGAGCCCAGGTACCTTTCTCTTTGGCTTATTTCTTTTTCTGATCATTTTCCTTGACACGTTTCAGGAAGCTATCAAGACTTTTTGAGTGTTTAATATGCTCAATACGTACATTAATCCTCTTGGCAAGTATCTTGCCCTTAACTTGCTTGTTTACAGCAATGCCAACAGCATGCTGGGTAACACCGTAGACTCTTCCTGTTTTGCCATGGTAACATTTGTGAGGTGTTCCTTTTTGCACAGTACCCATTCCCTTGATGTCTACATTATCACCCTTTTTGTAGATTCGCACGTACGTGGCCAAAGGAACCACCCCATGTTTTCTAAAAGACCTGGAGAACATACACCGGGTCCCCCTTCTCTTGCCCTTTGTGTTAAGTCATTTTGCCAAATTACTGGAAGATGGTGGTTCCGGATGAAAGGCCATATGTGTATTTCTAAACATGTGGTACTAACAAATACATGCAACCGCCAAACAAAATAACACAAGCACAGACTGAAAAAAATACTTAGTATTTTTATTTACTTTGTATGCCAGTGTCAAAAATAATTTAAGCTGATGCCTAACTTACCCCAGGGAGAGGGAGCTGCTTCCTATGCTAATGGTTTCACTTTCAAGTTTCACACAACAGGCTATACACACCCACGTAATGTCCACACAGATGGCACAGAGCAGGAGGCAGGAAGAGTGCTCCCTGTCATCATGGCAATGCACTTACCTTGTAAAGGGCACTGCCGCCCACGACCCACACCAGGTCCACCTTGCTGGCTAATTCTGGCTGCTCAGTAAGCTTCAGGGCGTCCTCCAGACTTTGGGCAAGAAAGTGAGCTCCTGGTGGAGGTTCCCTGCATTACAAAAATCACATTCCGTGTCTGTAAACCTAGCCATACTAGGCACACAACGTGGGTAAGGGGCGGTGAGCCCAGGACCACAACCATACTCATGAAGCCTCTCACAAAGGCCTCGGCATCAGCATGGTTCCCAGCTCCCAGTGTGGGCAGCCCATGTTGATGCATCTGGGGTCTATGTACAGCAAACAGCAAAACCGCGTGTGCCACCTTGTGGGAGAGAACACCAAGACAGCCACTGTGTCTGCAGGGGCGAGCAGCACCAGGACAGGGCCTAAGGGAGCCTCACGGGGTCACCTCCACATGCTGTATTAGGGAGCAGTGTGGGCGCACAAGTGCAAACAAACTACTGTCAAGACTTATCAAGTGGACGATCACAGTTCATCTTCCTCGCTGTCTAATGTTTACACAAAGAAAAGGAAAGAATTATTGAATTCCTGTGAATGATACACATGGAATGTTGAGGAGAAAACACACTAATGCCTGCAATTTATCTTGAATACATCTGGACAAGCCCATCCATGGATGAACGGATAGGCGTTAAACCAGAGAAAAGAAAGCTCTTGGGAGGATGGCAATGATAGGTATACAGCTATTTAATGTGAAGCTCTCTGTGTTTGAAAACTTTCATATGGTATTGGGAGAAAAATATCTGAACGACTATGGAACAACTGCGTGAGACCAAGATGTTCAGGGGGGATGATATTCAAACTTTGTTTTGAATGACACAGGAATGAGTTAAGTATTGGAAATGAGGGATGGCCAAATAGCTCTGTGGATTAAAGCACAGGGGCTGGGGGTTTGATCCTGGGCCTGCTGTGCAAGCCCCGCCTCTGGGGAACAATTGAGACTGGGTGTGGTAGCATGTGCCTGTAATCCCATCTCTTGGGAGGCTATAAACAGGCAGATCACTAGAGTCTGATCAAGCAGTGAGACCCTAAACACCATGTAGGCCCTACCTTAAAAAAAAAAAAAGTATTTGAAAATGAGTCTATTACTCATTAATTACTGAAAGCATGAGGGAAAAGGGTTAAATAATTTCATGTTTGTATTAACCAACTTGAGGTCTCTCAGTCTCTGGAAACTAAGCCCCTCCTCTAGGGTGGCACTTCCCTTTATAAATAAGGAAATTTGTACTAATTAGAAGAGGAATTCTTAGCCTGGTGTTTTTTTTTTTTTTTTTGTCTTTTTGAGACAGGGTCTCACTGTACAGTTCAGGCTGGCCTTGAGCTCAGTGTTGTAGCCCAGGCTGGTCTCAGACTCTCACAGATCCTCCTGCCTCAGCCTCCAGAGTGCTGGGATTACTGGCATGCGCCACCACGCCCGGCTAGCCTGGTGTTTTGAGAGACTATATATAATTACAGTCTAATTCTGACAGTGATTAATCAAGAGGTTGCTTGCTTGGTTGCTTCTTCCTGCCTCTCCTGAAATGTTTCTAATTTCACTGTGGACTTAGAACAAAGCAACCATACACTAACTCAGGCAGGGGGAAGAAACAAAGGCCATGGTAAAGTTAGAAGAGCAGAGCTACTGCCCGAGGCACCAAGGCAGCAAGAGGGGCTGCGTGAGACCAAGTTGTTCAGGGGGCAGTAACTGGGAGAAGATGGGCATAATGGCTTCGAGAGGGTTCAGTGAAGGCCTCCCCGGCCTACTGGTGAGTTAGAAAGGAGAAACCAAGGAGAGGCGAGAAGCTGGTGCAGACTTAAGCGGGAGTAGCAAAGACACAGGCAGAACCTTTTGCAAAGGTTGTGAGTTAGCAGTTTAGAGATGTCTTACAGGGCACTGAAGCCCTGGGCGGCTGAAGTACAAGAGCAGAGGCTGAGCGAATATCTGAGTTCATCAGCACTGCTCGGCTCGCTTCCCAGCAAGGAACACAGTGAGCTGCACGCTGTGACCAATTTCACTGCTAATTTTCCTTCTTGGAATTTTCTCAAACCAGTGCAGAACAGAGCCTCCAACCATGGAGAGCTGGCAACCATGGGAGATGGTGGAGTGCAACTCCTTACTTGAGCGTGGAAGGACAGAACACAGGTGCAAGACCAAGATGGGAGGCAGCACAGGTAGGATCAAGAGTGACAGAGGGCCACAGAACACAACTGGCTACGAAGTTTTACATACCCAAAGGTGGGATTATAGAAGGTTCCAGAACAGAAAAAAAAAAAAAAAAGAATCTAGAAAAAAGTGGGGGATAGAGGATGAGGGCCACTTAGGGGGTGATCTCTGTCTCAAGAGAGTGGGAAGAGTATACAGCAAGATGAAATGTGGTGCTGTGCCTTGCAACCTCAAGTTTGCTATTTTCTGTGAGCTCCAATGCAGCAAGGCTGGGGTGGGGCTAGAAATCTCACTCACAGAACATCACTACCAATCCCACACACTGGGTAACAAGCTATGGGGCAGCGAGGCTCACCCGTCCCTGCCAAAGCCCAGAGTCACCAGGTGTCAGGGCCAACAGTGTCTGCCATGCTTGGTGTGAGGTGAGAGGCTTCACAAGGAGCTTTAGTCATTGCTAGGGAGGTGGCAGGGAGAAAGTAAACAGAATCAGACACCCAGTGCAGAAGTGGCCTCGGATGAGAGGCCGCACCATCTCGAATCACACAGACAACTCTGCCTTTATAAAGACAGTGCCGAGGGCAGCATGCTGCAACCATGCTGTTTTAAGTCTTGGTGTCTAAGACTAAAATAATAACTTTACTGACACATGAGCCGTCTACCACATAAGAACTGGAGCCACTGCTGGCTGTCGAGCTTTGGAAAAGTATCACTCCTGGCGCCAACAAAGTGAAGATGTATGGTAAACAACTAGGGCTTAGCAGAGAATTCTGGGCCTCTGTTGAGGACTATTTCCTCCTCTACCAAGTAGAAAGCAGGATTCATCACATACAGAGTAACGAGGTCGAAGCCATGGTCAGAGTCAAAGCACTGTGCTGACTTCAAGGCAATCTGACTATCTCACCCGCTGGTCCCAGTGCTTTTCCAGGTATCAGGTTTGTGTCAGTTTGGAGGACAAAATTCTTAGCAGAGACAGTTTCAGACAGTTTCTTCAGAGGATTCTGGTACCACTTCAACACTTTGAAAAACTTGCCTTCATACTCCTGGTGAAGTGCAAAGTGCTATTTGAATATTATGGTTACTAGAGAAAAAGAAGTTGAGGACATCGTGTAACTTTAAGCATCCTGACTCTTGAAAATCTGTTACCACAGTCACATTTAATGTAACGTTCAAAGTGACATATATTATCAATCAGGTAAGCAGAATAAGTTGTCACTTACTGTAAAAACTTATTTACTTTCTGTGATCACCTTTGTGGTATTAACCAGCATTGGCAATGCTTTTATATTATGTCACTGTTCTGTACTCTAAGAAATAGCACAGGATTTTGTTTTGATCATCTTATGTTTATGGCACTTACTTGAGTTCTTTACTGAGTACTACATTAATCCTGTCTTTCAAAGGTCGATTCTTCTCAGGGATGGAGAACCAGGTCTTCCTGCCCATTATCACCAGATTCTGTTTGCCTATAAAGTTACACAGAAATGATAACTTCATCCTGGGAGTTTGCACATTATTTTCACATCATTACAGACATACGTATAAGTGTGACCGTCCTGGTGTTATCTAGTGGATTTTCTTTTATGACAGGTGTTATGGTTTATGCCTAGTTGTCCCCCCAAAGCCTCACGCAGTCATGGTGCAGGGACTTCTATAGACTGAGACTTGACTCATGAGTCACTGGGATTATGTATTTTAGTACTGATCTAGAGTTTGAGACTTGATCCATGATCCCTGGGATTATGTGTTTTAAGTACTTCTGGGATTATGGGTGTAGCCTAAGGTGGATAGGCTGAGGCAGAGAGCCTGAATGTAATAAAAAAAAGAGACAGAGAGACAGACTAAAAAGCTGTTGCTCTCTGCTACCTTGGTTGGTTGCCTCTGTTGCGATTATTGCTGTTCTGCCACCATGAACTGGATGCGCTCTGCCCTGTTCCCCTCAGCCTTGGGCCAGTCGAATATGGACTGAAACCTCCAGTAACTATGAGCTAAGTAAGCCTTTCCTTCCTTCATTTTGAATGTTGGGTATTGGTCCCAGCAATGAGTAAAAAGTAATTAAGACAAGAGGCAAATCAGGATAGGAGATGTAAGTACCCTAGGGTAGAGTGCTTGACCAGCACAAAGACCCTGGGTTCCATATTCACTACTGAAAAACAACAACAAACTCCAAAGCAACAGCAAAACAGCTTTATCATAACCATGTTTATCACTTGTTACCTAAGTATGATTCCTATTTTTCCCTTTGGCTTTATCCGGTTTATAAGCAGTATTAACTTTTAACTGCAACATAGCTAATAAAGATTCTAGGTTGAAGTGCTCGACTTGCATGCATTTTGTCACCCACTAGCTGAATCTTGTTAACTCTTTGTGTTTTATGTTCCTTAGCTATAAAACAGAATAGTTTCCACATCAGTTGTTGATGGTACAAAGGACTTAGAACAATGCTCAAGTGTGTTCACAATTGCTTGACACAATTAAGCTTCATATTTCTGTACTTTATGGATTTAAATTGTCACAGAAAGAAAGACTGTAACACTCTACTCAACTTACCTTTAAGCACACTGAGCTGTCTCTATCCTTTTCTCCTACCAACATTTTATACATATAGGCCCTATTTCTTAGGAAAAATCATGAGAGGCAAAAGACACCTGGGTCAGAAGAGCACTAAGTTACCTGCCTATTCCTAGGATACACCAGAGTGGTTTCATCAACTCAAGCTTTTTCTAAAGGTTTTCTCTTTTGATTACCCTCTTTTCTAGTGAACATTCTGTTGATCACAAGTGTTACAATTCTTGATTCTCACCCCTTCTCCAGAAGCCCAACATCTAGTATAAAAATATCTTAGAAAGCGCTTCTCTGTGGAACCAATTCCAGCTTTATCATCTACGGCTTTAGCAGCTATTCCAAGTCCCCCTCTTTGCCCAGGTGGTGCAGGCTGTAATCCTAGCTATCATCCAGGAGGCCGAGGCAGGAACACAGAGAACAAGTTTGGCGCCACCCTGGGCTACACAGTGAGACCCAGTTTTCAAGAAAACCCTAAATGAAAACCAAAACGAAAGGCCTCCTCTGAGCTACATTTCAAGGGCCACCTTCTCTGACCCAGGCTTCTACCTAATTGCCCATTTTGTCCAATACCTGAGGGGCACATTTTTGTTATAAGATTTTAAAAAACTTAAATCAAATGCAAATGCTTGCCGGGCATGATGGCTTATGCCTGTAATCCCAGCACGAGGGAGGCTGAGGTAGGAGGATCGCTGTGAGTTTGAGACTAGCCTGGGCTCCAAAGTGAGCTCAAGACCAGCCTCAATTGCATAGTGAGACCTTGTCTCAGTCAAAAAAAAAAAAAGGAAAAGCAAAAGCAAATGCTTGATGACCCTTGGGAACTGCACCCAGATTACCCAGATTGCTGGTCAGAGAAACGATCTCAGCATAGCACAGGAGGCTTTGCAGGGAACGTACACTGGAAAGTCACCTTCCCCCACCCCTTAAGAAACCCCGTTACCTTCCACTGAGGTGGTTGTGGTCATTCTCTGGAAATAGTTGAATTCGTTCCTGCAAGGCACAGACCGGCATCTCTCAGCAGGGCTCTTCGGGGAGGTGACCCAGCGCTCAGACTCCGCTGTGCGGGCCCGGACCCCAGCCCAGGCCTGGCCGAGCTGAGGGGCTGGACCGCGCTGAGGTCGCCCTCCATTCCATCATCTAGGTCAGACCCGGTCCCCACCCCCACTCGGCCCCACAGGTACCTGAGCGGGGGCCAGGGCAAGTTCCCGTTCTTGCCGATACCCATGTTCTGGGACACGGCAACGATGCAGTTCAGAGGGCGGACCATGGTTCAGCTGGCTCCGAGCTGGCTCAGTACCCTGAACTCTGCGCGCTTGGCGCCAAACTAGGTCGCCCCGCCCCTCGGCGCCATTGGAGCAGGCACGGCCCCGCCCTCCAACCTATTGGAGCAGGCGCGAAAACGCTCACTCGACATCTATTGGTGCAGAGGCTACCCCACCCCTTCAGCCCCATTGGCTCAGGCGCCGGCCCCAAGCTCCGCCAAGGCTCGGCGTGCTCACGTCTGCACGCTCGGGCTCCCGCACACCGGCCGTTCACCCTGCTTCTTAGTCCAGCGATGTCAGGCCGAACGCCGGCGTCGGGCAGCGTGGCTGCTGTGGGTCCGGTATCCGGGAGGCAAGCCGTTTTGAGCCGGTTCTTCCAGTCCACGGGAAGTCTGAAGTCTACCTCATCACCCACTGGCGCCGCCGACAAGGCCGACCCCGCCTTCGCAGCACCCCCCGCGTCCACCTCGTCCCGCGCTTCAGCGCCGCCACAGGTGTGTTCCTTCCCGGGGGCGGGACTGCCGGAGGCGGACCTCGCGCGAGAACCCGCGGGAAGCTGGGTCTGGGCAGGGGCGGGGAAGCCCCTGCTGCTGGGGACTCGGCTACTGCTTGCTGTAGGAGGCTCTTGCAGAAGCGGCCCCCTGGGCGGGCCCAGCGACGTGGAAAGCCTGACGTTCGGTTAGGGAGTGCAGGGTCTTAGATGTGAAAGCTCCGTCAGTGGGACTTTCCCGTTATACCATTCTTAAGCACGATAAACTAGGTGTTGGAAAACAATTTGTAAACCAGATACAGCGTCTTGCCACAGGGAAAGCCGTGGGCGGGCGCAGGCTCAAGGGTGGCGGCGTGCAGCTGGGCCAGTGCAGGGCCTGCAGTATGCCACCAGATGTCCCCTTCACTGGGGTCTTCCCTTGTACTAATGGTGCCTCTGCGGGCTTTTTTTTTTTTTTTATAATACGACTTGCAATTTGGAGAACTCACCAAGATTTGAACTTGCATCGACCCTCTGCAGACTATTTGGTGAAGGACTTAAGTTTTCGTCAGGTTTCATGTCAACCAGTGGCCTTGGTCTTGTGGCTTCTTTAGGAGCGAATTTGAGCAATTGAAATAGGAGATGGCGGAATTACAACTGATTCAAAAATGATGTTGTCTGTTACCATTTTCCTCTAATTTTGCCCTCCGTAGGTGGATATTAACTGGTTTCCCAGACGTATTTCATTTAGCAATGTAAATGGGGTGATGCAACTTACTCTTTAGTGCTAAACCCAGGACCTTAACACTGGACACCATCCCACACCTTTTTGTGTTTGTTACTTTGACACAAGGCCTCATAGGTAGCTAAACTGCTCAGGCTGGGCATAAACATTCAGTCTTCCTGCCTCAGCCTCTCAGAGTGCTGGGATTAAGACACTTCCCACCACACATGGGCAGAGATTCAAGTTTTATCATTTGAGATGAGTGTATGCTGATTCCTAAAGGAAGGTAGGAGGCTTAGTTTCGCTAAATTCTAGCAGGACCTGAGTTAGTTACTCTTCTCTCCTTACTGGAACGAAGTACTCAACACCCAAAATGAAGGAAGGAAAGGATGTTAGCTCACAGTTTGTGGATGTTTCAGCCCGTACTTGACTGGCTCCAAGCCAGAGTGGAACATGGCAGAGGCAGCAGTTCACGGTGGCCGAAAAACAGCAAATGGCAAGAGCAGAAGGGAGGTGTGACAGGAGCAGTGGCTACAGTGAGCAAGGCTGTCGCCCTTAGGTTGCATCCAGGCTATCTGCTCCAGGCTGGGTGCAGCACTCACACCCATAATCGCAGTACTGGATCATGAATTAAGCACAGAGTCTAGAAGTCCTCCCCATGACTGAATGAGGGCACAGCTAGACACAAACCTTAATGCGTTGGCTCATGACCTGCCGGTTTCTACCTCGCCCAGCCTGGGCTAAAGGTACTGTAGATGGCTCTGTGGAGGGTGGACAGCAATGAATTCCATGTTGTCCAGAAGGGAGATTTCACTTCATACGCCTCAAGCCTTCCCAGCCGAGACAACGCATCTGCTCTCTGACCTTCCCAATGCAGGCTGCAAAAACTGACAGAAGGAAGAGACCTGCGGGGACAGCTGCACCTCCTAAGAAGAAAGTGAGGAAGAAAGCCCAGGAACAGGAAGCTGGAGGGGGCCCAGCACTGTCTGGTGATCCTGGTGAGTGCTGGGCGGTGCTGCTTCTGAGCTGAAGGGGTCCCCAGGGCTTCTGGTTCCAAGGGGCAGAGGGGAGAAGGCACCAAGCATGGCACTTTTTCCTTCAGGGCCCAAGCTGCCCCTCGTCTGAGCTGAGGTGCAGTGTGCGGAAAGTGGGGACAATAGAGCTCTCCCCACTTCCTCTTTTACTCCCTCCAGCCATGTTACAGAAGTGGAACATTCCTGACGGGAAGATATCCCTCAGTAGGGATTTGAAGTTGAGCTCACACGTTTCTCTTTCAGGGAGGCCCTGCTCCTTATTTGGGCAACAAAGTGTTGCTCCAGAGTTTCCTGCTCAGGCCTGCTGATGTGGATGCACACATAAACCTGCAAATTAGTTAGCAGTAATTATTGTATTTTGCAAGGTGCGCGATTCATGGAACTTTTTGATGGCCCTCTGATGTCAGGTTACCCAGGGCTGCTGTCTGTTTTGCACAAAGCAGTGTTAAGAGTCACTGAGGGTTGACAGGTGGCTCAGTGGGATGGTGCTTGCCCAGTGTGTGAGGCCTGGGCTCCATCTCCAGCACCACTGTACCACACACTGACCACACATGACCATACATGTGTGTGTATACGTGCACATGCGGACACACCGTTGGAAAGCAAGAGCATTTTTGAGCTCCTGGACTTGTAGGGCTCGTAGAGCAGATTTTCCTCTAGTTTCCTTTTGGAAATTCTGTGAGTAGAATTCCCTCACAGAATTTGTAATAAGAGGAGATGGGGACTGGCGAGATGGTTCAGTGGTCTAAAGTGCCTGCTTAGGAAAGCTTAGGCAACCGCAGGGACCGCAGTTCAATCCCCAGCACTGCAGGCTGAGCCAGCCATAAAATAAAAAAAAGGAGATGGGAAATCTGTAGGCATGGGAGCCCAAGTAAATGCATAAGTAAAGAAATACAAGTCCCAGTTCAGTGGACATACCTGCCACTGGAGATGAACATGTACTGTGCCTATATTTGCATGAAAGTTAAAAGTTTGGATTTAGGGTTAACCTGAAAGAGTGCCTACAAGAGGAGCTGCGGGCTCTGGACTTAGTTTTGGTGGCCACACAGCCTGTGTTCCTGCTTTCCCCTTCCAGAGAAATCTCCAGTGTGCTGCTCAGGTTGAGAAAAGCTAGGAATGAGCTTGCTTTAGAACTCTCCCCTCCATCCCATCGCCTGAGTACAGTGGTGTGATATGGAGTCTCTTTGCAGGATTTGCTCTTGGCCTTCTTAATTACTGACTTGGGATTTAGCTGAACCAGTCATTCCCTTTCCTTTCCTGCTTCAAATACTTCATTTATGATTGTCATTTTTCCTGTCCTGTTTGCCTTGGCTTCTAACAGCAAACAGAAGCAAAATGCTCCTGTGGCTCCTAGTGAGGGCTTCAGTAGTAAGTGATATTATGTAGATGTTCCAGTGGGCCGTTTTTACCCAGAATCATCACCTAGTTAGATTCATGACTTCAGCGGGCATCTCCCTCTTTAGTCCTGTGCAGGCTGTAAGCTGATACACTGTGGCCAAAGTACTCTAGCTGTGTTTTCTTCTCATTTGTTTCCCAAGAGCCAAAACGGTGTCTGAGGACCAGAACTGCTTTACAGTCTCTAGCAAAACTGAAAGAATTCTGCAGCGATTCTGCCCTCCCTCCAAATAGAGCCCAGGCTGAACCTTGTCAGGGGAGATTCGAAGTTCTGCCAAAATGTACTGATTTTGAGGATATTACTCTCCAGCGTGCAAAGAATGCACTTTGTTCTGAAGATTCCAAATCTCAAAGGAACCGAAAGGTGCGTAGTTGCTCTGTAGATGAACGTCCGGTTGTGGAGGAGATGGTTTGGAGTACTGCCGTGTCTGTGGCTCGCTCTGGGCGTTGACTCCTAAACTCAGCTGACGTCTATGTAGCTTTTGTTTCTTTGTGTTTCATTTTTGTAATCTTGGGACATTTTAATTTATTAGAGAGGAGTGGGTTGGTTCATGTTAAACAAGAACTTCTAGGGGTTCTGGTGTCTCCCCTGGATCAGGTGCCATTGCCATAGGGAGAGGCTTCACTGGTAAGTAATTTGGTGTTGGCCGCCTTCACAGTAGCCCTGCTTTGCATGGGGAATCCCAGTGAGCAGCATGATTAGAGGCTTTGAGGCTTTCCATTGAACATGCATGGCAGATACAAGGCAAATGCAAACATAGACCAAGTGAATATGAGCGCGCTCCTCTGCTCTTCAGTTTGGGACTCACTGAGGGTTTGTGCTGCTGCACAATCAGGAAATTGTTCCATCACCTGAAGCTGTAATTGGGGTTAGTGGTTGGTTTTCAGTCTCACATTTAATTTAGAATCACTTGGAGGGAATAAGCCACAAAAACCAAACAAAAAAACTTGTTTATTTATTTATTTATTTCAGCTTCCCATGTTATTTTATTTTAATTTTTAATTACGTTTTATTTAATTTAATTTAATTAATTAATTTATTTATTTATTTTCCTGTTTCAGAACCCTCGTTTGTTTATTCACTCATTTTCATGGCCGGCTCAGCTCGCCCCAGGGCAGGGCTGGCGCAGCATGTAGTGCTGGGGATCGAACCGCGGTCCCTGAAGCCGCCCAAGCTTCCCCAAGCAGGCACTTTAGACCACTGAGCCATCCCGCTGGGCCCCTAATTTTTAATTACTTTTAATAAGAAATATCAATTTGATAGTTTCACAACACATTAGTAGTACATTTGTAATAACTGACACATTGCGTATTGTCCTCACAATAGTAATGCACAGCACAGGGTATGGACAAAAAAACTTGTGTTTGGAACCTTTCCTCTGAATCTTATTTGATGTCTTCAATGAGAATTGGGCACAGACATTTCTTAAAAGCTCTCATTGTGTACCCATAGCTGATGCCTGTGATCTGAGGAGCGTTCTTTTTATCTATACATATATAGATTCATTTTTTGGGATCATTGAAATTTTTATGAAAGCTATTTGTCTTCAGAAAAATGTCCAGGCTAACAAAGTTTGCCTGTAATTTTCCAAAGTTTATATCCTTTCCCACAAAATCCATATCCAGTGAATTCCCTTCTTAGCCAGGCTAATATTAGTTGATCTTAGATTATCAGGGGAAAAAAAGACTATTTTGCTTTTAATCTCCTCTAATGCTTAGAACCGATTCCCCTGTGTGTGGTGATCATGGAGCAGAGGCGGGGTAGTCTGTCCTAGTAAAGTTCACTTTATTAGTTGGGACATTTATCCTTGGGCTTGTTAGACCAATTTACTGTTGCTTTATGCACTGTGGGACTGCTTTACAAGTGACCAGATTATAGTGTTACCCAGAAGCAGTATATGGATGTTGTTACATGGGCAAACTGTTCAGTGGCAGGAAGATGACAGCATAATGGTAAAAAGCTACCCAATAAATGTAAATGGCCAGGTGCCTAGGACTTTTTTTTTTTTTTACTAAGATTTTATTTTAAAGAGTAAAAATAGCAGAAACAAAGATAGAAAAGCAGTAACAAGTAAGAGTACGTATAGTACTATAAACTGGAATTATAGTTTTCATCATAGGAAAGTAAGGATCAGAGGAGTGTGTGTTCTGTAGCAGAGCTTTGCGTGGGTATCTTCCCAAAGAGCTTTCTCCCATTTCTTTACCAAAACAATTGTGCTTCTTTGTTGGAGCATTCTGTGCTGCACTCATTGCTGGCTGGCGGCTGATGGTGGCTTCCTGCCTGGCCGTCATGCTCATCACACACCAGCAACCAGCAGTAACCAAAGAAGTGTTAGTAATCAATTTAATGAAGCCGGATTTAGAAAGAAGCATCTAAGGTGTTAACATAGTTATACCTTCGAATTTTACTTGAATAATTTGTTTTGGCTGGTGACCATTCAGCTCTTATTCTGGGAAATGCCACACCTCAGATGACCTGCAGGAGCCCTGCGATGGGTGCGGAAGCCTCGCCTGCATTCACCAGGTGTTGGCTTTTTGCCACTTTGTGATTCTGTTCTCTGAGAACTTAGGGTACGGGTAGTACTGCTAAAATTACCTAAGTCTTTTGATCTCTAGCACGGTGAACTTGGGCCATCACCTGTGAGTCCTGAGAGTTTCCCGAAACCTTCTGACCCCAAGGCGACCAACAAGCGCTCCAAGAGTGTGTACACACCGCTGGAGCTGCAGTACATGGAGGTGAAGCGGCAGCACCCGGATGCGATTTTGTGTGTGGAGTGTGGGTACAAGTACAGGTTCTTTGGGGAGGATGCAGAGGTGAGTTACTTTTTTCCAAACACTTTTTTTTCCCCTTGTCTTAAATATTTTTCAGTATTCTCGTTTCATTTTCTTTGTGAAAAAACTTATTCGGTTACCCCCCCCCCCCTTTACGCATGCTGCTATTTAAAGCAAAAGCTGAAAATAAACACCAGAAAATTTGGCTGGACTTGTAGGAAAGGAGAGGAGATTACTGACGTTAGTGCTTTTTCTCTGGGCTGCGGTGGCTGTGACCCCAGCATTCTCAGAGGCCGAGGCTGGAGGATCTCAAGCTTGGGCCCAACCTGGACCATTTAGCAGCTTAGTGAGACCTTTTCTCAAAAAATACAAAAGGCTGGGGTGTAGCTTAGTATGAAGGTCCTAATTCAGCCCCCAGCACCACCAACCCAAGAACCCTGAGAAAGCTGATTGGGTGCACTGATTAGTGAAGGAGCCACAGTCTCGCTGTTGGGCCGTGTTTGCTAATGAAGACTCAGTGAGGAGAGGCTGAGAGGATGCAGGTCCTTCTGACTTGTGTGTTTCCACAGCAGGACAGGTGAGGCCCAGGCAAGAGTGCACACATGCACCTGTTTACGGAGGTGTCCAAAGTGTGCCAGTGCCATGCAGTCCCTCGTGCTGTACTCCTCCAGCTGGGTGTTCAAGGTGCAGGTGCTGGTGGCTGACGACGGTTTGTGCTCGGGGTAGGCACACTTAGGCAGAGTTCCTGGCAGCACTGTGCTGGCTGTCGTGGAGGGCGGTAACCAGTCTACAGTGTAGCCCTGTTGCCCAAGGAGTGGACATGAAGTCTTTCTCTCCTTGCTTCTCCCTGTCCCTGAGTGTGGAGGCAGGAGGGAATGTTTTCTGAGCTGCCACCTTCTGCTGTTCGGAGTTAGGCCCCAGGTGCTATGTCCTGAGGCTAGAGATGATTTGTGCTTGGCATCCTGGGAGGTGTGTACAGGTGAGGCGCGAGGCCAGGCTGGACCACAGTGGGGGCCTGGGCCCCTGCCTGAAGGCTGGAATTGAGTACTGAGGCTCAGGCGGGCACTGTCCCAGCCATGCAGGCGTTGGAGGCACTGAGTCAGGCTTGCCCTGCCTCTGCACGTCCTTAGCTAGAACCAGCCCTGAGTGCCTCTTCCTCACACCGTGTCAGCTGCCCGGGTCTCTTGGCCTCCCCATCTCTGTAGCTCTTCTTATTTCGCTTATTTATGCAGTAGATTCCTATCCTGTCCCATGTGCTGCTTGGTCAGCACAGCACCTGTGGTCAGCAGGTGCAGGCGGTACTGTGAGGCTCGGGCACGTTTTAGGACGCAGGTAGAGGAAGACCCAACAGTGTTCTGAGCCACCTGGAGACACAGATGCTGGTGCTGATGCTAGGCCACAGAGCCTGCCCAGAGCAGGTGACACCATGGGCTGCTGTACGCAGAACATCCTGCGCCACGTTCATGGCGGGTTGTAGTTCGTCCCAGCCATTGGACCCCTGTCTCCTGGGACAAAGGTGGTGCAGTTGTGCGTGGAACGGTAATGTGGGTGCCCTGGCTGGCAGGAGTGTGCTAAAGCTTTACACCTCCTTTAGAACAGTGCAGGGTATCTAAGTGCTTGTGTTGATGGCTTTTGGACAAAGTGAATGAACCCATATAGAGAATGCCAAGAAGTAACTGCTGCTTCCTTTGGAATTGCCAGATTGCATCTCGGGAGCTTAACATCTACTGCCACCTGGACCACAGCTTCATGACAGCCAGCATCCCCACGCACAGGCTCTTCGTGCACGTGCGTCGCCTTGTGGCTAAGGGCTACAAGGTCAGCTTGGGCTCTACTCTACAGGGATGGACCTGGGACTTGGCCAGGCAGTAAAGTGGGCCTTGTAAGCGGGAGCCAGCGTTGGATTGGTTTTAGGACTTGACATTTTAGAGAAATGAAAATGTCATAATTACTAGCATTGTATCATGGCTTTTATTTATTTATCTATTTTTTAAGAAATATTTTATTTATTTGTTTGGTACAGGGTCCAGCTATGCAGCTCAGAATCGTAGTGAGCCTCCTATCTCAGCCTCCTTAGCACTGAGCATACAGGTGTGCATCTCCTGTCTGTTTTTGGCCACCAGCATGGCAAACCTGGGGTCCCGGGGCTGGCATGGCATGTGGTACCAGGGATCGAATCAGGGTTCTTGCGCTTGCCAGGCAGGTGCTTGACCACTGAGCTATCGCCCCAGGCCTGTACCATGGCTTTTAAAAGCATTTTGTTAGGCCTGTGAGATAGCGCTCTGGGAGGATGAGGCAGGAGCATTATAGATTGGAGCTCAGCCTGGGCAGCTTAGTGACCTGTCAAGCTCTTGTGTCCAAATTAAACCAAAGGACTAGGAGAGTAGCTGAGTGTAAAAGCCCTGGGTTCCATCCCTTGTAGTGCAGGCAGTAACGATCAAACAGAAATTATGTCAGGGATTTAGGGTGGAGTATTTAGAGAGCTCCTTGGTGGTCTGCCTACTGCCGCCCTTCATGTGGTGCTCATAGTCTGGCCTCGTGGATATTATGAACAGACTTATTGCCTTTAGATATTTTAGAGTTAACCTGTGGACATTTTGAAATGAGGTGTAGAATGACCTTTGCATCCAGTTCATACCAGGTCTCTCTTGTCCTATTGAAGGTGGGGGTCGTAAAGCAGATGGAAACAGCAGCTCTGAAGGCAGTTGGTGACAGCAGAGGCTCCGTGTTTGCCCG
Source organism: Myocastor coypus (assembly GCA_004027025.1). Classification (NCBI taxonomy): domain Eukaryota; kingdom Metazoa; phylum Chordata; class Mammalia; order Rodentia; family Myocastoridae; genus Myocastor; species Myocastor coypus. Next base: position 59,999 of record PVJA010000876.1, on the reverse strand, counting down.
GAAGTTGACTGCTCTGTACACGAAGTCGACACTCATCGGGGAAGATATCCTTCTTGAGTGGAATTTTTCTCTTCCATATGACAGGGCCCGTTTTAGGATGACAGGTTTTTAAAGACATTTGAGTGGGAACCTTCTAGCTGTGTGAGATTGTGTGGTTACTTTGACACTTGACAGTAAAATTTATCAGATGCTGTAGAATAGTGGCTATTGTACTTAAGGTGTAAGGTGAGGGTGAGTCTAAGAAGTGATTGCCTGCAGTGATTGCTCTGAAAGATGTCTTCCCCGCAGGCCACTGGGGCCATGGTGAGTGCTGAGGGCAGCTCACTTACAGGGAAGAGGGAAAGGAAGGCCGGAATGGCATGCAGTTACTTGTCCTGCAGTGCCACACTAGGCCATTTTCATTCATTGTCAGCTTTGTGAAAACACACTCTTGGCGTGTGGGTGTGGTGAAGCCAAACTTTCACTGCGTGCCATGTTGACTATGCCCACGATGGCTCCAAACTATGGCCATCCATAGGGTACCAAAGAAGGCAAGAGAATTGCAAAATCAATGACATGAAATTCTTTTTGTAAGCAAAATAATTATATGAAAATAAGGCAAGGATACATTTTAAAATGTTCATTATAGGGTGTGGTCAGGACTGCTATTATAAAAGAAGGCCATGAAAAACCTTACAGGACCCTGCGTGGCAGACACGCTCCTGCTGTTGCAGAGGGACTCGTTTAGGGACCTGCTTAGCTTCTGCCCCCATCTGGAGGTTGCTGTCCTGTTAGCTCTACCAGCTGGGTATGGGTGGACCCCAAGCTGCTGACAGCCTGTGTGGTGGTGAAGCTGAGCAGCTGGGCATTGCGCTTTGGCCTTTGGCAGAGTGTGAGCCTCTCGTTTGGAGCCTGTGTTTGAATCCCCACCCTTCCCTGCCTACCCGGGCTGCTTAGAGCTCCTGACTTCAGACCCACCCTCAGCTGCTTGAGGCAGCTTGGATCCTCCAGACACTGATTATTTCATATGTAGCACATGTGTTTGCACGCATGTACATGTGTGTGTGTTTTCTCATGTTTTAAGCAAATTGTTTTGTTAGGGTGCTTTAGGCACTTTGAAGGAAGAAATCAGTGTACGCTGTTATAGTGTATTCATGTGTTGACTTGTGGAGTTAGTAGGTGTGGGAATGTTAAGTATCTGATCAGCATCGTTGGAATAGGGAAGTGGTTTGTTCCTGGGGCTTCCATGGGGTCCAGTGAGTTCTGGGGGGGTTTTGGAAAGAGGAACACAGTTGTTGCCTCTCATCCCGTAACATACAGCTGAGAGATGAGAGGGGTCTGGCCTGTGGTCACAGGAGTTGGCACACCAAACACTGCTGGGAGGTCCCAGGCAATTGAAGCATAGTTGTAGAGGAGAAGAGTAGCATTATGGGGAACATGCACAGTGTCATTGTCCTTGATCATGGGAACATGTGAACCCGCTCGTCAGGCTGGATGATGCTGTCAGTGTGGATGAGATGATGGCCGATGCTTCCACTGGCTGTCTCTTGTGCATCTGTGAAGACCTGGAAGGTGTTAAGGACAAGAAAAAGGGCAGCGCTTTCATTGGCCTTGTGGTAAGCACTTAGCAGATGGAAAGCATGCAGTAGGTGTTCATGGAGGACTCAGCAGTGGCTCATGGGAGGCAGTCTGGTGACATACGGCCTCGGGCGACTACCTGGAAAGCATTTCCCCTGTGATGTGTTAAATTAGTACTTCTGTTTTCTCCTGTCAGTGCTTGGTTTTCTGAGGTATAGCAAGATCCACCGTTCATTGTTGTTCTGATTTAGGAGTGCGAGGATTTCAGGGTTGAAGGTGGGCCGGTACCAGTCATGGATGTGGGTATGGCGCAGGCTGTGTGCAGGGATGTGCACGGCAAGGCACGTGGGAGTAGCAAGGACTTTCACAGATTTCTTTGCAGGGTTTGAACGCGAATATGAGTGGTTATGGGATGAACCTTGCATAGATTTGGAATGAGAGAAAATTAAAGGGAAATCACAGTTGGACGGTAGAGTATGTCATGCCAAGTTAATAGTAGAAATATTTACATTTGGCCTTCAGAGAAGTAGAACTCATGAATCATAGCTTAACTGATTTTCCTTTTGGTGCCTTCTGGGTAATTGGCCCATTTTGAGATTGCTTGGGCTCTGCTCAGCGTCTTGGAATATTGTGGGGTCTTTTGGATGCTCACACTCCCTTGCGCTACTGCAGACTAAATACAAATGGGGTGACTGCCTCTCTGCTTCTCCTAACATATGCTGTTAGAATGTTAATGAAGGCCCCCACCCCGGCCCTCCTGGTTGTTCCCCTACTGTGTCCAGCCTGCAGAACTCTGGCTGCCTTGGTATTTGTGGAGTGCACGTGTCCTCCTAGAGCTGGCACACATGTGTCTTCTCAGAGCTGGTGCTGCTCCAGTATTGGCCGGCTCCCGATGCTCTTTCCTGAGGTTCTCTAGTTGCGCAGTTCCAGCTGCCTCAGTGCCCTGATTGGATTAAAAATGTTTTCCTTCTGTGGCCATTTTGGGAAGACCCAGGAGTCACCTGGGGCCAGGTTTCATGACTGGAGTGGGCGAGGACCCAGGGTCATGTTGTTATGAGTTGCCATTCCACTAGAAGGTGCTTGGGAGCAGTGTTTGCCAGGTTTGGATGCTCCTCACAAGGGCACTCAGGAAAGAGAACTCCCGAGTGGCAGCGATGATGGGATTTGTTTTTAAAAATTTTTTAAATTAATTAATGAATTTTTCTTGTTTCAGAACTTTTGCTTGTTTATTCATATATTTTTATGGCCGGCTCAGCCTGCCCTGAGGGCAGGGCTGGCGCAGCATGTGGTGCCGGGGATTGAACCGCGGTCCCTGCAGCCGCCCAAGCTTTCCTAAGCAGGTGCTTTAGACCACTGAGCCATCCTGCTGGGCCCCAATGATGGGATTTAGAGTGTTCATAGCAAGGGAGATGGTTTTGAGGGGAGTTAATGTGCCTTTTACTGTAATAGCTTTTAAAAATTTAAGCATATGATCAGTTCTTTTCTGTCACAGTGCAATAGATGTTGAAGGTAGAATGATACGGACTATTTCTCTAGTGAAATGCAACAACAGAATTTGGCTGTCTGACTGATTGCTGTTTGAACAGCTGCAGGTGACTTTTGTAGAGGCATGGTTGTGAATTGGGGTATTTATGTGTGCTAATATGGCCGAACCAAGCTATGGCCACCCCAGGGCTGGAATTTAGGAAGTTCTTCAAGCTACAAATAAAAGACTTTTTTTTTGGCTCTGGGAATTGAACTCGGCACCTTGGGCTTGGCGGGCAGATGCTGTGCCACTGAGATATCTTCCTGACATGGGATTTTTGAAACATCTGAAATATCCAGTAGAAAAACTGATAAAGCAGACATGTACTGGGTGGCTTAGTGGAACTGTGGCTGCCTGCAGCCTATAAGCCCTGCGTCTTTTCCTGGGATTACAGGGGATGGTAGCAGTGATCCAGACTTGTAAGATGATGGCTTCCCCGAATGCCAGTGTGCTTTGAGCTCTGCTGCTTTGGGAGAATTTTTGTCCTGTGTTGTTGTTGGCCTGTTGTCACTCTGTCCTGTGGCATTTTAGGGTCTTGGCTGTGTACCTCTCAGGAGTGCTGCTATGAACTGTGCAGGTCTCATGCCTGCCCCAGGCTCTCAGCATAAATCAGGGTGGAATCTGCTGAGCTTTGGGCGGGTGGGTTATGTCCTGCGGTTATGTTGTGCTGCCCTTGGGACCAGCTGGTGCCACCTGGCTCTGGGCACAGACACAGCATGGTGCAGACGGTGGCACTTAGCTTTTTGTTGAGTGCATCCTGTGCACCTATCCACCTGCAGCGGAGAGCATGGCCAGGGTGGGAGGCTGACAGCTTTCAGTCCCCGGGGCACAGGGGCTGGTACTGCTCCGGGACCTTGATTGGGTGACCCTTCTCACTGTTTGCAAACTCTGAGCTTTGCCTCAGTTACTGTTCTGTGCTTCTGAGCCCAAATACCCACCATCCAAAATTAGGGGAGGAAAGGTTCATTTAGCTTACAGTCATGGAGGTTTCAGTGTGCAATCAGCTGGCCCTAGGGCAGGGCTGCACAGTGAGAAGCAACAGCTGGTGGTGGCAGAAGACAGCAGAGCAGCAAGAGCGGAGTGCAAGAGTGGGTCTCTTCCCTCCCTTATCCTGTAAGCAGGTTCCCTCCAGGCTGGGCCTAGCACTTGCACCGTCACCCGCCCTCCTCTTCCGTGATGAGGGTGTTGACAAGTGAGAACCCTGGCCCCATGCTGAGCCCCTTAGTTAAGCTTCTCAAGTTGACAGAATATATCAACTGTTAGAAGCTTGTTGTTTGCTCTTCTTGGCTTGGGGTGGCAGTGGGCCGCTGTCGGTTGTCACCTTACTTCCCTTGGGAGACTGTCTGCTCGGGGTTCATTTCCAAGCTTGTTATATTTGATTTTCTTTTTTGCATAAATGCTTTTGCATAAATGCTCTGTGGGCATGGGCTTTGGTGATGGCATGGTGGTGCGGTCGGAGCACGGCGTCAGTTACCGCCTGTATGACGCCAGCCACTGTGCTGGGCCCTTGAAGTTTACAGCTTCATGGGTTGATTTTCTGATTTGGTACATGGCAGGACTTTTCTGTTTCAGTAGCTGGCTGTTCCTAGTCACCCTATCAGAGCAGTGGGTCCAGACGCAGGAGGTATGGGGACGGGGTCTCTTGAAACTTGTGAATCTGGTGGGGGAGGGCTGGGTTCTGTGGGGTATGTGCCCAGGTGTGCGGCTCTTATGACCCTGTCTTTGTGTTTGTGCACAGGCTGTGCAGCCTGCCACTGGGGAGGTGCTACTGGACTGCTTCCAGGACACTGCACCCCGCCGGGAACTGGAAACACGGGTGTGCAGCCTACAGCCCGCTGAGCTGCTGCTCCCCAGGTGCCTGTCAGAGCCCACGGAGGCACTAGTGCGCCAAGCCACTGCGATGGGGTAAGTGGAGTCAGATGCTGAAACACGTCACTTACAATTTTTTTTTTTTTTTTTTTTTTTTTTTTTTTTTTTTTCATTTATGCATTTGCCATAGGGACTCAATATGCTCCTCAGACTCTTAGTGATCCTGCTGTTTTCAGCCTTCCCAGTGCTGGGATTATAGGTGTGCGCTACCAGGCCCAGACCTGGTCATTGGCTCAGCACAGGCGTGGGGGGCCGCATGGCATGTGGGACCAGGTATTGAGCCCTGGCAGGCGCTTAGTCTGCTGAGCTATCTTGCTGGCCCCATTATTTACGATCTTGAAGTAGAACTATATAGAAGTTTTTATTCTGTTTGGTCTTTTGAAACAGACCCACTGTGTATTTCAGGCTGGCGCTGAACTGGCTGTGTTGTCCAGGCTGGCCCTACATCATGGTGATCCTCCTCCCTCAGCCTCCTGAGTGCTGGGATTTCAGGAGAAACTGATCTTCCTAAAGGGGTTTGTGCCCTTACTCATATTATGTATTTTGTATGTAATCTGCACTTCGTTCATTTGTATAATTTTGGAAATGCCTTTCTTGTGCTACGTGTTTCTCTTGGAAACAGTGCAGCAGCTGCTTGCACTGGCTGTGAGGGAGCTGTGCCGGGCACAGCGAGAGAGGAGTGGCCGAGACTATGGCCCAGCACGCCAGCGCGCACTGTCTGGATTCACGGCATCCAGGGACCTCTTGGGGATGATGGGTGCTTCCATCTGTAGGAGCTGCAAAGGGGCTGGCAGGCTGTGTTGGAGGGGATCACAGAAGGTAGGGGCCCCCAGGGTGTGGCCATTTGCTCTGATGCGAAATCAGACTCATGCATGAATGAAGTGCCCCATGCTGCTTTGTCCTTAGGATCCAGGGCCATGGTGGGGAACCTGTGCAGACATGTTTTTCTTTTAAGATGAAAGATGTTAACATGTGAGTTTTTTTGTAAAGTCAAACCTCAGTATGCAGGTATATCTGTAGTGTTGGCCTTTGTAGTAATTGGGATGTAGGCTATGGTTGAATTTTACTTGTGTCAAAGTAGTTTTTGTAACTTGTTTTACATATGCCTAGTATATGGTCATTTAGAAGAAGTTAGGAGTTGTAAAAAGAAGCAAATAAGCTAAATCCTGCAAGCCAGAGGTAACTACATGTAGGTGTATTCTTTCTCTATACATGCATCACTTTTCACTTATAAACATGAAAACTCACGTTGGTATCCCTGCCCTTTTTTTAGTGAAATACCAGGAGTTGAACTCAGGGCCTTCTCACTGTGCTACCTACCCAGTCCTTGTGACTGTTTTTATTTTGAGGCAGTGTCTTGCTAAGTCACAGAGTAGCCTAGGCCGCCTCAGCTTCCCAGATGCTGGGAATTACATGTCTGCACCATCACTGACCCTGCCTAGTGTCCTCTTTGTTAGCTGAAAGTTTTCCTGTGTGTTATCTTGCTATACTGTGCAAAATTTCAAACACACTCCACCATTCTTTGGGAATAGGACAGAGGACCCCATATCGGCAGCTCTGCGTCTCTTGGTTGGTTGGAGCCATGTTCGTTTCGCCTGCCTTCCCTGCTCGTTGGTGGCCTGTTCTGGAGCCAGTTCTCGTCTGCAGAAGCTTCAGCAGTGCTCTTGGTGGTGCGAGGGCTGCAGAGCGCTATGTGCGTGGGCTGTGGCTTAGCCATTCCCCTTCTGTTAGGTTGTGCTTATCACTTGATGGCGGCAGATACTGCTGTGGCCCTGGTTTCAGTGGGATAAGTTTCTGGAAGTGGAATTTCTGATCAGAGGTGTAGCCACTCTTTTCAAAGCTCTTACTTGTTAGGATTGCTAGCACCTATTTGTGCTTCTGCAGAGTGACACAGGAGCACTCTCTGAACCCTGGCCAACACGAGGTGATCATTTAAGTTGTCTTTGCCAATCAGATCTTGAGTTCAGTGTAAAACACTCTGTTTTGCCCTTACTTCTCTTTTGTATTTAAATGTGACTACTTAAAAGTCAAATTGTAAGTTTCTAAGGATGCTGCTTCTGGAGAGTTAGAAGAATTAGTGAAATCTCTAAAATGTGCTTAAAGAGTCTTCTAAAACTTTATTTAGAAGGCTGAACTTTATTTTTTGTCATAACTGAGTATGTATTTGATTGATTTTTACTAGAAGATTCATTTTGATCAGGTATATCAGTATGCTTATTTTTGTTTCTCTGCAAATTTTTATAAAATTGCAAAGACAAAATTTAATAAAATATCAAGGACAATTGTTGTCAGAACTGTGCTTTGGCAAAAAGCATTGCCTGTGACATTGCTAAATGTTCCCGATGTACTCAAGTGAGATGGCCAGACCTGCCTTGGAACACCAGAGGTATCTGGGAGTCGGATCTGAGTTTGCAGACCCCGCCGTGGCTCCCTCCTTGTGTTACGTGGTCTTTCTCTGGTCAGCTCCAGGCATGTAGTTGTTCCTGTGCTCGCTACGCACATCTAAGTTTTCAGTCTTTGCTTTCCGTCCTCATTAATTTTGGACCAAGCAGAGCCAGATTGAATCCTGCGTCTCTGGAGTCTGTGGCTGTCTGCTGTGTTGGGCAGTGTAGGGAGAAGACTTCTGTTACTGGTCAGTCATGGACTCTGTGCCCAGCTCTGCCTCCAGGGGGCATCCAGTGAGTGCTTCACAGTGTTGCCCTTCTTTAGGGTGAGGGGGCGTTGCCATGAGTTCCATACTGCAGGTGCACATGGCTAGCTCGTTCCACAGCACTCTGTGAGTGGGATTTGTCATCACTCCTCGCAGCCACAGCTTCCTGTTTTTTTTTTTTTTTTTTAATTTTATGGTTTTTACCAGTACACGTTTATCATGCATATCCATCACATGCATCACTGGGGATTTGCACCTGTGTGTATCCTGATTCTCCTTTTCCCCATTCCCCTCCCCAACCATGCAAGATTTGTTTCCATTTTTTCTTCCTTTTCTTTTTCCTTTCTTTCCACCCCTCTCCACCTCCCTGTTCCTCTCCCATTTGAACACACCTTTCTACTTCCCAGTGTCTCTCCTCCATTGTGCTCTACATTTACCCACTGGGCTTCTCACAGCAGAGAAACAATGAGATATTTAAACTTGTGGGTCTGATAGATTCCACTTAAGATTCAGTCTCGGAGTGCATCCATTTCCCCCAGTGCCTCAGGCTTCCTTCTTCATGGCAGAGTAGTGCTGCATTGTGCAGAATCCCATGTTTTCCTTATCTGTTCACCTGTGGATGAGCGCCTGGGCTGTTTCTAAGATACAGCTATTATAGGAGCAGCTGCTGTGAGCATGGCTGTGTCTATCACTGTGATGTGAAGCTTTTAAGACTTCTGGAAAGATCCGTAGGCAGGGAGCAGCTCGGTCAAATGGATCCTCGAGTTTGAGTGTTTTGAGGAATCTATACTGATTATCCATATTGGTTTTGCCAGCTTACACTCCCACCACTCCACTCCACTGTGGAGAAATTTTACCCACAGTCCCTGGAGCATTTGTTATTGGCTGGTTTCTTGATGATAGCTCAGGAATCTCAGTGTTGTTTTATTTTGCACTTCTCAAGTGGCTGGCAATATTAAATATTTTTTCATGCATTTATTTGCTATTTCTACTTCATCTGGGAAGTATGTATTCATTTCTGATGTTTTTTCTTTGGTGGGGGAGGATTGAATCTTTAAACTTGGGGTGTCTACTAGTTTTTTTTTTTTTTTTGTCTTTTGGAGACAGGGTCTTGCTATGCAGTTGAGGCTGGCCTTGAGCTCACTTTTGTGGCCCAGGCTGGTCTCAAACTTGCACCAATCCTCCTGCCTCAGCCTGCCAAGTGCTAGGATTACAGGCGTGAGCCACCATGCCCGGCTTTTTTTTTTTTTTTAAGCTGTTAAAAAAATATATTCTAGCTGTTAGTCTGTTACCTGAGGCGTAATTAGAAAAAAATTTATCATTCTGTGAGTTGTCTCTTCACTTTGTTGGTACTTTTTTTTGCTGTGAAGAAATTTTTAAATTTGAGATGATTCAAGGTGGTAATTTTTTATATTTCCCCTTGTAATTGGGATTTTTTTTCATGAAGTTTTTGCTTCCACCTATGACTTCCTTTTACCTATTATTTTCCCGCAGATTATTTCTCTTTTAATATTGAGATCTTTGATTCATTGTGACTTTAGAGTGTGGTAAGATGCTTGGGTTCTTCCCTCTCCTTTTGTGCTGGCATTGCTGCCCTGACGCATGCATACGCTGGACCTCTGACTCTGCTCTGCTGCCTGGCCCTGAAAGGTGTGCTTCCGCAGCGTGAGTGTGCTTGTCACTTGCGCTGTTTCCAGCCCTGGGATTTTCAGATACTACAGTTCCCTCTCTTTGGTGCTATCTTCTGCTCTGTTTTAAATAGACGCCAGTGTTATGTTGTTTCTTATAACTCAAATGTTCAGCCCTTCTTCCAGTTCCCTTTTCTTCCCTGCAGTAAGACTCAAGGTAAAAGCAGTTTGGGCAAATTACTGGTTGATATTTTATTAATATTGAAGACTATAAATTTTTAAGGCAATTACATTTTTTATCAGTATATGTCGATAAATAATCAATATTACCTTGCTTGTGCTTCCTTTCGCTATTTGCCATCTCTCTCCATCCCCACCCCCACACCTCCACAAAGTCTGTCTCCCAGCTTCCTGTCATCTGTGTTTTATTTTGCTCTTTATTCTTTGCATTTCTTGTATAAGAAACCATATAATACTTAACTTTCTGTGTCTAATCTATTCCACTTACCTTTATTTCTCAAGTGAAGTTTGCCATTCTTTATGACACAGTAGTACTCCATCATGTGTGTAAATAACACATTTTCTTTATCCACTTATCCGTTGATGGACCTCTCAGCTGTTTCCAAGATTTAGCCACTATGAATTGTGCTGCTATAAATGTGGAGTGCTGGGTCACTGTCGTTATGATATAGTATAATGTCTTCCAGATATTATATACTTAAACTATGTGAGGAAAGGCAGAAGGATGCGTTGGCATTCTGGAGTCTACTCCGGGATGAGGGCGTCTTATTTTTTGTAGCCACAAGAGGTCTCCAAAGGATTTTATATTCTGTAAACCTTAATTTAAAGTGTACTTGAACCTTCATCTTTATTATTGTACCTTATTTCTCAAGGTACACATTTGTTTGCTTTGCGTCCTACTGTAATTTAGACTCACTACTTGTCAAAGATGGTAGTAAGCTGATTATTTCCAAGTGGTTACAAACCCTTCATTTTTCTGAGCCTGCTGCCTTTGTATTTGTGAGAAATGCCTTGTAAGATTTCAGCCTGGGCCCTGTGGCGTCTGTCAGATGCTTGCTGCCCTGTGTCGCTTGGAGACTACAGAGAGAGAAGTGCAAAGCAGTAGCATTGAGTCCTGCCTGAACCACAGTTGAGATCACTTTAGCTTAAAGATACTGTATATTAATGTGATTAATAAATGTTAATATTATTGATTTTTAGAGAAACTGATTCTGAGGCAAGGCAGGTGAACACAGCTGTTGATACTGAATTTATATTCGAGGAAATGGGAGCGTCTGGCAGAGACCCCAGGCTCTTGGGGAGGTGACCTTGGAAACAGTGAGCTCCGAGGTGCGTGGTCTGTGGGCTGAGAACTGAGGGTGGACCTAGGGCAGGGTGAGGGCTCCTTCTACAGTGGCAGCCAGGTTCTGGGCCTGGAGGACAAGGACAAGGGAATCTGCTGCATCGATGGGGCAAAAGAGAAGTGATTTTTCTACAAGGTAGAAGAGTATATGGTGTAAAGCTTAAGATCAAGGAAGCTGGATGTGGTGTCACATGCTTACAGCTATGAACTGGCCTAGGTAATTTAAGGAGGTCTTGTATCAAAAAAAAAAAACAAACAAACAAAAAACCCCCCAAAAAACAACAACAGATTTGGGACATAGCTTAGTGGTATGCACAAGGCTGTGGGTTCAGTTCTCAGTGACATTAAAAAGAAAACAAAGAAAAAGTGAAGTTTGGAGGATGCTGAAGAATGCTGATAGACAGGAGTGGGAGAAAGATGCATAGCAGTGGAGAGGTAGAAGAGTGAGGGTGCCAGGAGCGAGGCTGCGGAACAGGACCTGGCTGGTGTGTGTGGGCCTCATTTACCATGTGCGCTACTAAGCCAGAGCCCCTAATCTTGTTTTGAGACAAGGTCTCTCTAAATTACCCAGGCCAGTTTACAAATGTGCAAGTGATAAAATGAACAGCATGAGTCCTTTAAAATTTTTTTTTTTAATTTTAACATTGACTATTTTACTGACATTGCATACCGTTCAAAAGGATACTTAGTTAAAACCCAGCCCTGCTCTTTCCTATCCTGCAATTGCAAAATGGCAGGTGGAAAGAAATGAGAAGCCAGACACTAAAGAGAAGAAACCTGAAGCCAAGAAGGCTGCTTCAAGTGGTACTGGTGAAAAGGATAAGGCGAAGGCAAAAAAGTTCTAAGAAGGAGCAGCCCCACTGCAGCTGAAATCCTGTCTTGGTTAGAGGAATTGGTGGACGTTTCTAATTTGCTATGTATTCCAGAAAGGCTTTATACAAGAGAAAGTACACAGCTGCTAAATCAAATGTTGAGAAGAAAAAGGACAAAGTTCTTGCTATTATTGTAAAACCAACTGGTGAGGACAAGAATGGAGGTACCCATGGTTAAGCTTCAGAAAATGCCTAGATATTACCCTACTGAAGATGTGCCCCAAAGGCTGCTGAGCGAGGGCAACGAACCCGTCAGTCAGCATGTGAAGGAGCTTCGAGCTAGCATCACTCCCGGCACCATCTTGATCATCCTCACTGGGCGTCACAGAGGCTGGAGAGGGGTCTTCCTGAAGCAGTGGGCCAGTGGCTGGCTACTTGTGACTGGGCCTCTTAGCCTTAATCGTGTTCCTCTATGAAGAACGCACCAGGAATTTGTCATTGCCACCTCTACAGAAATTGATATCAACCAAGTGAAGATCCTGGAGCACCCCTCACTATGCTGACTTCAAGAAGAAGCAGCTGTGGAATCCCAGACACCAAGAGGGTGACGTCTGCAACACCGAGAGAGACAGCACAGTTCAGAGCAGCGCAAGGTGGATCAGAAAGCAGTGGACTCACAGATCTGAGCAGAAAACAAAGCTATCTCTCAGCTCTGGGGCTACCTAAGATCTGTTTTTGCTCTGACAAATGGAATTTATCCTCATAAATTAGTGTTGTAAATTTTTTTTTACTAAGAACCTAATTAAATAACTGATACATTTATTATTTTATTTTTTATTCATTTTAATGAGAAAAAAAGATAAAACAAGTATGAAACAGTTTCAAAACAAGTTAGTAATGCATATTGTCTTCATAATAGTTACTCAGAGGACAAGATGCAGACCTGGTATCTTATCTAAACAATATTAGTTCGAACTTTTATTTGCAATGAACTAAAAGAAAGTAGCTATATATCTATCGTAACTGTCTTGTGTGTATGGGTGTGTGTGTGTGTGTGTGTGTGTGTATATATATATATATATATATATATACATACATACATAATCTTTCTTTTTAAAGTTTCTAATACTAGGAAAAATATTATACCATGTCTTATAAGTAGATTGTAAGTCAAAGATACAGTATGAATCATAAAACAGAAATTATAATTAAACAATATTCTGAAAATTAACTTAATTAAAAGTTAAATTAAATGTTTTAAAACAATATTCCAAAATTCAAATCAAATTGTGACTCAAAATGAGAGGCCAGAATGTTGTGTATCATATGTACGAATCTGTTATCAATTCAAAGTACATAGTATTTGAAAACGTTAATATGTACAAAAATATCAACTAAGAAAAAGTTTCCATGGTAGTAAACAATTAGAATAAAACATAGCATAAATACTGGCACAGAGTTTCTGTGATCTTAATTATTATATGTCTGGATATGGTTTTAATTGGGTTGATGTTATTTGGAGTTCTATATACTTCAATTATGTGAATGTCAACTTTCCCCCCATATTTGGGGAAGTTTCTGCTATTACTTCTTCCCATATTCTTTTTATATGATTTGTATAGAATCCTTCTTTCTCATTGATGCCTATTAGTCTTATTTTGTTCATCTTTACATCATCTTGCAGATCTTGAATTATTTTTTCCTTCATCCTAATTGTTTTCAAGAGACCTTTGCTTTTCACTAGCTGCAATGATGTCTTTAAGGTCTGAAAGTCTATTTTCACTTTCATTGAAATGGCTTTGCCAGCTTGTGATAGAGGTTTTATTTCCTGTATAGAACTTTGAATCTGGTTCCTGTATTGTTACTTTCCTATATTGCTCATTCAAGGATTCCATCATTTTTCTATCCTCTGTTTCTTTTTTTATCAGTGCCTTCTTTAGAAGATCTAGTACTTCTTTCATTATAGTTATCATTTTTTAATTTCAGAAATTATTTCTGATCTGATTTTCTCTATACCTTTCTGTAGTTGTTTCTTTACTTCAGCTGCTATTATTTCAGGGACTTCAGGTGTGTGATTTCTGATTTCTTCTATGCTAGTGCCTCCTGCATTTGTTCTGGGTGGGCTTGGGGTGTGAGAGTGCACTTTGCTCCTTCTCTTTGTCATTTTGTATAGCTTTGCCTGCTGACCTTTGGTGTAGAGCTTTGGTAGAGTTCTTACCTTAGCACCAGGTCTGGATCTACCAAGTTCATACTTGTCCAGGTGGGTGTGGCTTGGATCTGGCTGCTGTGCTCCACTTTTTCCTGCTGTAGCTCTTTGAGGTCAGTCTGCTATGCCGCTCTGGCAAGATGTTTTCCTCCTGGATCAGCTGAGTGGGTCTTGTCTCTAGCCTCTCTGCAGGGAGTTCTGCCACAGTTTTCCACACTGCACTGTCTGATGCATGAGGTTCTGCTCACATGCCAGGCCTTGTTGCTGGGTTGAATCTAACTGATACATTTAAAACAATAAAAAATAAAAACATAAAACCCAGCCCTGACCTTTGACCCATTTTTAAAATTTTATTTTACTTTTTGAAATTTTATGTATTTGATACAGGGTCTCATAATATAGCTCTGACATAATGATCTTCTTGTCTCAGCCTCCCCAGCACTGGGATCATAGGCTCCTGCGACCTTGCCTATTCTCAGGGGCCAGCTCAGCATGCCTGGAGGCAGGGCTGGTGCGGCAGATGGTGCTGGTGATGGTCCCTGGGCTTGCCTAAGCAGGTGCTTAGTCCACTGAGCTGTTTCACTCGGTCCTTGATGCCATAAAGCACATGTGGAAGATGCCCCAAGTGTGGCGGTGACCTCACGCCCACCTGCCCTTTGGAGTATATGCATCAGTGAGTCAGCTTCTGCTCAGGGACAGAGGCCCAAGCTGCAGACCTCAGGGAAGCGTGACCTCCCAGCGTTGGGAAGAGAAGCATCCTGACAGGTGCACACTCAGTGTGAGGAAGAGAAACGTGTTGCTGTGGCTTTCTGTCCACAAAGTCATGAACCTTATCTAATGCCACACTTCACACAGCACACGAATACCATGTGACTGTTATGCTAATACATACCACTGCAAAACTTTAGCTTTGCTTCTCCTCTGACTAATTTAAGTAGGAAAGACCGCTCACTTTGTGGTAGCGCACTGGTGCTCGAGGCTTTGGTGGTGAGCGTTGAGCAGAGCTTCCGTGTAAAGTGAGATAATACTGGGCACATGTGGTTATCAGCGTTTGTCACCAAAGTGGAACTCATGTGCCTAAACTCCAGCTTTCTGATGTCCTTATTTGAGCTTAGAGTTAGTTTGAAGCGTAGTGTGTCTTTTTGAAATATGAGAGCAGAGGAAGAGGTTTTCCTCATGAACTTGGCTAATGCTAGGAAATATGTCAGTGGCCTGTACTTCTCCCAAGTTGGTGACAGCAGTGTTTCAGACTGTTTGTGCAGGGCTAATAAGCTCAGTTTCTTGTGTTTATGTTCAGTTATTTCAACATGAGTCTTCAGGATTAGGAGCTGGCGAGTGAGAAGCACTGGGTGGCACCAGCTGTGAAGGTCAGAATCCTGAAGTTTTTGTCTGAAATGGACTCAGTCTTCTAGTTTGTTTAGTTCACTGTCTGTTGTTTTCCTTTTGTTTTTTAAATTTTAGTCCATGTCTGCAGCATGTAGTGCTTGTGCTTTCTGTGAGGAGTTGGAGCGTGCACACGACAAGAGTCCATTCTTCTCATGTCCCCTGTGCCTTGCTGCCTCCTTCCCCTCTTGGTCCCTTCCCATTTGCCAAAGCGCGATTTCCATATTTCCTGTTATCTTTTATCTTTCTGTAAATTATTTGTATCTGATTTCTCAGATAAGAGATAGGTAAGATATGTAAGCTGTGTGTCTGATGTGTTTCACTTAATGTTATAGTCTCAAGGTCCTCTTTCTACAAATTACAAATGAGTCTTTATGGCACAGTAGTGCTATGTCATGTCCAGACCTCACATCCTCTCCAGCCACTCTTCTGGGAACACCTACAGTTTGTGGGGTAGTGAGCTCGGTGAGGTGAAGGCGTTCTGGGCTGTGTGGCTGCAACATGACTTCTCAGGTCATGTGAGTAGCTGGCAGTGGCTGGCGACACTAGCCCCAGAGCTGCTGGCGTGTGACTGCCGGTGGGAGGCGGAGGGGGCTGGCACTGTGTGCTGATGCTGGTGCTGCAGGGATTTGTCTTCCTGTTTCTCAAGTATGACTTGCTGTCTCATTTGACAGGTGTTTATTATTTTGTTTCGGAAATATTTTCTTTTACATTTGTTAAATTGTAATTTAAGAATTAGAGGCAAAACGTGCTTATACAAGTAAAAGGAATATTCTAAAAAAGAGTTGTGTTTGCTAACTTCCCACCTATTTTGATTTATAGTACTTTTGTTATAATGTGACTTGAATATTTATAAGCGTAAGACCTAGTGTATCAGCTTCTTTTTATTTTTTATAAAAATAAAACCATTTGAAGGGCCAGCCAAATAGCTTAGTGGATTAAAATGCTTGCAAGCAGGCACAGGCCAGGGGTGTGATTGCCTATAATCCCAGCTCTTGGGAAGACTGTGAATAGACAGATCACTCTAAATCTGTTCTAGCTGCAAGATGCTGAACACCCTGTAGACTCTTCCCTAAAATACAAAAACAAAGCCATTTGAAGAATAAAGTTAAGCAAATGTCTAGAGTTAGTAAAATATAAGTGAACCGCTGTAGTGTGAAGAATGAATACATACTTCTGCTGAAATCAGCGCTCCTCCCGCCCAGAGGGTTGGTGCTCACAGCCGACTTGAGTTTCCTATAGCAGCAGCAAAGTTGAGAGGAGCGGTAGAGAGCTCCCTTCCTGTGACACCCTCAGCCCAGAGAGGGCGGCGTTGCGTGTGTGCTGCGAACTCAGGCCCCACCCCCCACCCCCGTGAGCCGCGGTGTGGCCTATGGGATTTGATTTCACTTGTCATAGGCGCGTCACTTCCATCCTCAGACTGGGTGGGCTTCTGCAGTGTAGGCAGCTCAGGTGCTCCCTGGGACTAACATCCTCCTATGTGGATGTGGACCTGTGGGATGGGAAGCATGTGTGCGCTGTGCTGTGCAGGCTGGGATCTGGGTGACCTAGAGCAGTACTTTTAAAGTTGTATGTCACAGAACCTGGAATTCTGGAAATGCCTGGAATGAGCCCTGGCCATTTATAATGGCCCAGGAATGAAATTAAACCCCTAATACATTGCCTAGATGTAATTAGTAACTATGTTATCTGTCAGTTATTTTCATGCATGTTCTTATTACCTAATGTTGATCTGATACTGCCTTGAAGAATATTTTAAAGTAGCACAACTAAAAAGTAATAAATATTTAAAAACTACATTGAAAATTCTAAAGCTGACATGATTCACACACTGTATGTTGCCTACATGGAAAGTCCAGGACAAGTGACAGATTATTAGAAATAATAAGAATTCATCAGGGTCATTATTATAAGATTCACCTCTTACGACGCAGAGTGTTTCTGTGCAGCCGTAACGGCTTCCTGCTTGCTTACCCGAGGTCCCAGGCTGCTTCCTGTTTTTTTCTGATTACCTTTCTGCACAGAGAATTCCTTTCCATTTTTCTTTCAGAGCAGGGAGCTTGTGACAAATTCTCTTTGTTATCCAGCGTCCAAAATACTGTTTCTTAGCGTGGGATTCTAGGTTCATAGTTCTTTCAGGTCTTGGGAAAGATTGCTGCCTTCTTTCTGACTTGCTGATTTCCAGAGAGAAACTCTGTGGTCCTCCTAGCAAATGTATAATTTCTCTCTTGCTACTTTCAGAAGTTTATCTTTGCCTTCAATTTTCAGAATGTTTATTATGATGTATCTGCATGGATTTCTTTGACAATCTTGTTTGGACTACACTCAGCTTCTTGAATCCATAGGTATTGTTTCTTGTTGAATTTGTGAATATTTTATTCGTTATTTTCAGCCTGCTTTTTTTCTCCTTCTAAGACTCTGATAATAAAATGTTAGTCTTTCATAGTCCTATTAGTCTGTTTTACCTGTTTTCTAGTTTGGGTGGTTTTATTTTTTATTTTAGGGAAGGGTCTATAGGGTGTTCAGGGTCTCACTACTAGATCTGACTCGTAGTGACCACCTGTTTACATTCTCCCAAGAGCTGGGTTTACAGGTGCGGTTCCACCACACCCAGTCTCAATTGCCATCTCAGCGTGCCTTGGGGGCGAGGTTGGCATGGCCGGTCTGGCGATTGAACCCCCTGGCCTCTGTGCCTGCTTGAAGGTGCTTTAATCCACCCTAGGTTGGGTGATTTCTGCTTGATTGTCTCATATGTTGCTGTTCCCCTCTCTAGTCACTGTTGAGTTCATCTACTGAACTTTCTACTATGGTTATGATATTTTCCATTTCTAATGTTTTTGCATGGCGTTTCATTCTGTCTTCAATTTCCCTGTAGAGAATTTCCCTTGCCTTCGCTTTACTCTTTCCATTTGTTTTAATTGTGTGTGTAGTTGATGCTCAAGCATTCTCTCTGTCGCTGCCCTGAAAGTGTTGCCGTTTCTGTCATGTTAATATGTGTTAGTACTGGTTTTCTTTTTATACTGTTTGCACTCCATTATAAGTAGGTTTTGATTGAGACTTGTGCTCTTTTGTGTCATGTTGTGAGCTTCTGACCTTCTGAGAACCATTCGTTTTGGCTGTGTCTGTCTAACCCGTTTGGCAACAGGGAGATAAGCTGCTTCCATGCTGCCGGGCAGAGATAAACATGGAGGTTCCTTCTGTGGTCTCTGTGGTCACCAGAGGGGCATGCACTGAGAGTTCCAGCCTCTGGGTCGTCTCCCCTGGGCCTCCTCCCCTGCCCTCACACAACCATAGGTGGGAACGGTGCTCCCGAGAGGCTGTGTCTCTGTAGGTGTAACTGGAGAGCTGCTTCTCCCTGCCGCTTCCTCCCCACACTCTCTGCTTCCTGTTCACCATGCCTGAGTGGCTCTCCTCCACTATCCTCTCTGCCATGCTTCCTTGCCTTGGAGTCAGCCAACTGGACAGAAATTCATGCCAAGTAAACCCGTCCACTTTATATTGTGGGTGTTGGACATTGTGTCTCATGACACCAGGAAAGTGACAAAGTGACATGGTCTGATAGGGAGAAGAGCCTCTTTGCTGCCAGACAAGAGCAGAGGCCCAGGCTCCCTGTATGGTAGCACTCACCATGGGGAGGGAGGCCTTGCTCCTGGCCAGCTGTCTGGATCCTGGCTTTCTCCAGAAAGTGCCTGTTTTGTCCAGCCTGAATGGCTGGGCACCCCTTTTGGCTTGGTTGGCATGGAGGAGGGGTCCCCAGAGCTCTGTATCATGTGGCTAGAATAGAGTAGCTCTTGTTTGGATGATTTCTGCCTTTTCCAGGGGATTGTCCTGGGAGAGCAGAACTGGGTGAGCATGTTTGACTTGGCCTGCTGGCCTTTCTGGTCATCAGCTTCAGCTCTGTATCTGGATTGTCACAGGAACTTAGTGCTGTGTCTGCCTTAGATCCCAAGGTCCCTAGCTGGGCTGCTTTTATCCATTTTTTGGAGTTGTCTAATGTGCTTTGTGGCACTTGGAGGGAATTGGGTCTGGCAGGAGGGGCAGGGAAAAGCGTGTCTGTTCCTTCTGCCCAGAGCAGAACTCATCCGGTGGAGATCTGTGTCAGTGAGGGCTCCAGACTAAGTTAACTTGGCTTCCTAACTAAAGTAGGCAACTTAGCAATACTCTGTATTGCTAATGCGAATGTGTGTATTTCACAGTAGTACAGTGGACTTTTGTTCATGTATGAATCTGAGTAAAAAGCCCTTTTCTTTTCTAGTTTTTTGACAATTTAAACTGCTTTCTGTATTTCAGTATCACTTAAAGTTTAAGCATGTTAGCATGTTTTTAAAAACACAGTCAATTGTGGAAATCCTATCGCATTCTTGATGAGTTAACAGTCTCGGCATAAAATGGAGTGTGGAGTTCTGCTGGGCCTTTGTGCATAGACCCATAAGATGACTGAGTTGGGACACCTTCTGACAGTTCTGTCCTTCTTGTGCTTACATGTGAACAGTGGAGCATTAAAGTGAGAACTCAGAGACACAGAGCCCAAAGGAACCTCAGGATGTTCGGAGCCTGGGGTGTGTGGCCTGGAGAGGAGGCTGGTGGGTAGAGTGCACGTCCCATTGTGTGCAGACTATAGGCTGGTTGGAGTCCATTTTAATTAGAATGTGGCAGAAATCTAACCTAGAGTTAGATGGGCTTGCAATGTAGCTCAGCAGCATAGCAGCCCTGGATGAGCTCTGCTCTGGGCAGAAGGAACAGACATGCTGTTCCCTGGTGAGCCCAAGGTCATGAGTTTGACTCGTAGCACCAAAAACAAAAACAAAACAAAACAAAACAAAACTATAGTTAGAGACACATACAAGGCAGAAAAAGAACACTTAAGCTCTGAAAGGTGGGCTCTTCTTTGTGTTTCTAATTACCCCACCTTTCTGTCTTTTTTTTTTTTTTTGCGGGACCAGGGTTCAAACTCATGACCTTGCACTTGCCAGGCAGGCACTTGTGCCACGGAGCTACCTCCCCAGCTACCCCACCTTTCTTATGAAGGTATTTTATTCCATCTTCTAGTTAATTGTATTAACTTAGGTGACAAACAGTAAATTCTAAATGATTTTTCTTTTTTAAAACTTAAAGAGAAAATATCCCATTGTTGGCAGATGGTATGCCTTACATATTTGATCTCTTCCTCATCCTCCAAAAACACTAGGAGCCTGGGTTTGTCACTCTGTGCTGGGTATGTCAGTGGATGGTGCAGATACAGAAGCAGGTGACCCCAGCTGCAGGGTCATGACATCCACGGAGGAGGTGGCCCCGGGGAACTCGTTCTGGGGCTGCTGATGGTGAAGGTCTCACAGAGGCCCTGCTAGCTCGCCACGCAGGGTCACCTAAAGGAGGGGCAAGGTGAGGTCCCTTGGGTACAGTGGGGAAGTCACTTCAGGATGCAGATGAGCGGATAGGGGCTTTCCCAGGAGTGAATCTGGTTTAGCTGGGCTGTGTTGTGGGTTACATCTCAGTTGCTCCTCGAAGTCTCCTGTGTGGGAGAGATAATTGGATGTAGGGTGCTCTGCCCACCATCTTTCCCCGAATGTGCACTGCGACTTGTATTTCTCTGTCTGCCAGTGTTTTCTGAGTAAACTGTGTGCGGAAGCCTTCTCCTCTGAGTATCTCTAGTCACACTGACCGGGCCTGCTCGATGTCCTCAGTCAGTTAAAAATATTTCCCTTTCATGGTCACTTTGTTGCTGGAGAAGAGCCAGAAGGCACATGGTGCCAGAGTCAGTGAGTAAGATGGATGAGGGCATAGTCATGTTTTCACAAGATGCTTCTCCATTGGAGGTGCTGGGCAGCAGGGTTCACCATGTTGTTGACTTTTGAGTGTTGACTTTGTATCCTGCTACACTAGTGGGTTTGATTATTAAATCCACAAGTCTCTTGGTGGAGTTTTGAGGTCTTCTGTGTAGAGTATGATGTCATCTGCAAATAACAATAATTCCACTACTTTCCCTCCTGTCATTATTCCTTTTATATCTCTTGTCTAATACTCTGACTAGTGTTTTGAGAACTATATCAAATAGGTGTGGTGACAGTGGGCATCCCTGTTTTGTTCCTGATTTTAAAATAAAGGCTTTCAGTATTTGTCCATTTAGTATGATGTTGGCTATTGGTTTGTCATAGATGGTTTTTATGAGGTTGAGGTAAAGATCATCTATTCTGATTTTCTGTAG
Source organism: Myocastor coypus (assembly GCA_004027025.1). Classification (NCBI taxonomy): domain Eukaryota; kingdom Metazoa; phylum Chordata; class Mammalia; order Rodentia; family Myocastoridae; genus Myocastor; species Myocastor coypus. The sequence continues at coordinate 38,801 of PVJA010000876.1, read as the reverse complement.
GATTTTTTTTTTTTTTTTTTTTTTTTTTATGAAGGAGTGTGGAATTTTGTACAAGGCTTTTTTTTTTTTGTATTTGTTGAGATGATCATGTGATTTTTGTTTTTGGTTCTGTTGATGTGGTATTTTACATTTATTGATTTGTGTATGTTGAACCATCCCTGCATTCCTGGAATGAATCCCACTTGGCCATGATGTATAATTTTCTTGGTGATTTGTTGCATTTTGTTTGGTATTTTATTGAGGATTTTTGCATCTATGTTCATTGAGACGTTAACTTGTAGTTCTCTTTTTTGATTGAGTCTTTCTCTGATTTTGATATCAGAGTAATACTTACCTCACAAGAATGAGTTTGGAAAAATTGCTTCCCCTTTGATATTATTGAGGAGTTTGAGAAGAATTGGCATTAAATCCTCTCTAAATTTTTTTTTTACATTTTTAATTTCATTCACTGATATTGGGTTATTTATGATTTTTATATCTTCTTAATTCAGCTTTGGTAATTCATATGTATCTAGGAATCTCAATTTGTTCTGTTTCCCATCCTTTGAGAGTAAAGAATTTTGAAGTAGAATCTGTTGATCTTCTAAATTTCTGTAGGGTTTTTAGTGGTTTCACCCTTTTCATTCCTGATTGCATGAATTTGAATTTTTCTTTCTTCTTCTTCTTTTTTTTTTCAGGACCAGGTATTGAACTCAGGCCCTTGTGCTTGCCAGGCAAGTGCTTATTCCACTGAGCTATCTCCCCAGCCTCTTTTCTTTTTTTTTGATAAGGTTAGCTACGGGTTTATCAATTCTATTCTTTCAAAGAACTAAATCTTTAAGATTCATTAATTCTTTTTATTGTTTTGTACATCTCCTTTGCATCAGTTTCTGCTTTGATCTTTATAATTTTCTGCCTTCTTTGGGCTTTGGCTTTGGGCTTGACTTGCTGTTCTTTTTCTAGGAGGTTGAGGTTCCACATAAGATTTATTTGTTTTCCTGAGAATTTATGGCTATAAATTTTTCTGTTAAAACAGCTTCCATTGCATCCTGCAGGTTTTGGTACATTTTATCTGCATTTTCATTTGATTATAAATGTTCTTAATTTTTTTCTTTAACTTCATCTGTGAGTGATTGTTCAAGAGGGTGTTATTTAATTTCTGTATGTTTCTGATGTTTTTGTGATTTCTTTTATCAATTATTTTTAGTTTCATTGCACTATTCTCAGATAATGTGTGTGCATTTAAGTATACTCTATGTATATGGTCTGTTTTGGAGATCATCCCCTGTGCAGCTAAACAGAGTACATTTTGATGTTGGGTTGAACACTCTGTAAAGGTCTATTAAGTCCATTTCTTCCCGAGTCTGATTTCATTCTTTAATTTCTTTTCTTTTTTTCTGTATTTAGGACAGGGTCTACAGGGTCTCACTGTGTAGATCAGACTCATGATTTTCCTGTCCTCAGCCTCCCAAAGTTCTGGGATTACAGGCATGTGCCCTCATTCCCAGTTTCAGTCGCCATCTCAGGGCATCCTATGGGCAGGACTGGCACGGCATACCAGGGATCGAACCCCAGCCACTGTGTTCTACCTAAGTAGACGTTAATCTGCTGAGCCATCAGACTAGCCTGGTTCTTTTATTTCTTTGTTGATTGTTTGCCTAGTTGATCTGTCTTTGTGATAGTGGAGTGTTAAAGTCTATCATTATAATTGTCTTATTGCTCATTTGATATCCCCCCCCCCCAGCTCCAGGGGTTGAACTCAAGCCCTTGTGCTCAATTGATTTTTTGTGTCTGTTAAAATTTGTCGTGTGTAGTTGGGTGCTCCTCTATTGGGTAAATATATATTTGTGATTGTTACCTCTTCCTCTTGAAGTGGTTCTTTAACAAGTATATAGTGGCTTTCTTTTTCTCTTATTCTTTTTTTGTTAATTAATTAATTAATTAATTTGTGTGTGTGTGTGTGTGTGTGTGTGTGTGTGTGTGTATGTGCTTTAGGGAAGGGTCTGCAGGGTTTCTTTAAACATTCTTGATCTGAAGTTGACATTGTCAGCAACCAGAACAGCTACCCTTGCTTTTTTTATAGTTTCATACCCAACGGAGTATTGTTTTTCATCTTTTGATTTTCAGTCAGTGAATTTCCTTTTGAAATAAATGTGTTTCTTGTATACAGAATATTGCTTGATTTTGTGTTTTGATCTGCTCTGACAGTCTGCTTCTTTCTTTTTTTATGATGTAATATTTTTATTGTATAAATTTAACAATGGTTATATTACATATTTTCATCATCAGATCAATTTAGATTAATACATATAGGTATATAAGATTGATCAAACAAACATTAACATATTCAATCAACATTACTTTTTTTTTCTTTTCTCCTTTCTTATTTTAAGAGTTGACACATTGCAGTCTGCTTCTTTCAATTGGTGAATTAAGGTTATTTACATTGATGGTTATAACTGATATGTATTGGCTTATCTTTGTCATGCCATTTTCCTGTTGTACAATCTCTACTTTTCCCTTCTATTTAGTTGTTTCCTCTAATTGGTGGTTCCTTTCTGTTTTTCTTGAAGTTGGGGTCTTGGTTTCTTTCTAAAATATCTGTCAGTACTCTTTATAGGGTTCTTTTCGTGGCCATGAGCTTCTTTGGTTGTTCTTTGTCATGGAAGTATCTTATCTTTCCATTAAATTTGATAGTTTTTCAGGGTACATCAGTCTAGGATGAAAGTTAAGGGTTTTTTTTTTTTTTTTTTTTTTTTTTTTTTTTTTTTTTTTTTTTTTTTTTTTTTTTTTTTTTTTTTTTTTTTTTTTTTTTTTTTTTTTTTTTTTTTTTTTTTTTTTTTTTTTTTTTTTTTTGATCTGAAATAGTTCACTTCTAGCTCTTCTTTGATGATTTGTGTTGAGAATTCTTCCATTATTCTGATGGGCTTTCCATTCTAGGTGATTTGTTTCTTCTCTTAAGCTCTTAATATTGTGTTGCTTTGCTGAATGTGGCATCTTAATTGTTGTGTGTCTGGTTATAGATTTATTTTGATTATGGCTAGTTGGAGTTCTATATACCTCACGTGTGTGTCAGAAGTTTGGAAAATTTTCCACTACTGCTTTTGCAAATAGTGTTTTTATGTCATTGGTGTTGACTCCTGCTGTTTTGTTGACACCTATTAGTCTTATATTGTTTTTCTTTGCATCATCTTGCAGCTGAATTGTTATTTCCTGCTTCCTTGTTATTTTTAAAAGACCTTTCCTTTTGTGTTCAGTACTTGCAGGATTGTCTTTAGTTTCATTCAAGTGGCTTTTCCAGTTTTCATTATAATTCTTAATTTCCTGGATATCTGTTTGAATTTGTTTGTGCTTTCTAATTCTTTTCCTGTATTGTTTGTTCAATGTTTCCAACATTTTTCTATTCCCTTCTCTTTTTTTTATCTATGTCTTCTTTAGATGTGCTGAACAATTCTTTCATAATTGTCATTTCCTTTTTTAATTGAGAGATTATTTCCAATTTGATTTCTTCTATTCTGATAGAGTTACTTCAGTTGCTATTATTTCAGAAATTCCAGGTGTGTGACTTTCAAGTTCTTTTATGACCTTGTCTCCTGGACTTATTCTAGGTGGGCTGGAGGTCTGAGATTACCATTTGCTCCTTTATTTTCACATTTTTGAAGCTTCCAGTGTTCACCTAGACTCAGCAGCCATGGTAGGGAGACAGGTCACAGGTCAGCAAGTGAGAGGGTGGGACAGGCTCAGCAGAGTTCCCACTGTATAAAGTTCATTATGGCTTCCACTGCAGCTCGGGAAGGCTCTGATGACGATGGTGCAGGCCACATCTCCTCAAAACTTCTGTTGTGTTTGGGG
>PVJA010000876.1:0-27389 GCA_004027025.1 Myocastor coypus | reverse complement strand
TTTAGAAAGGTTAATGTTAAATTGTTTGATCAATCTTATATACCTATATGTATTAATCTAAACTGATCTGATGATGAAAATATGTAATATAACCATTGTTAAATTTAAACAATGAAAAAAAATTGAAAAAAAAAAAAAAAAAAAAGATGTGTCCCAAAAGCTGTTGAGCTGTGTCAAGAAACCCTTCATTCAGCACGTGAGGAAGCTTCGAGCTGGCATCACTCCCGGCACCATCTTGATCATCCTCATCGGGTGTCACAGAGGCAAGAGAGGGGTCGTCCTGAAGCAGCGGGCCAGTGGCTGGCTACCTGTGACTGGGCCTCTTAGCCTTAATTGTGTTCCTCTGTGAAGAACATACCAGAAGTTTGTCACCCTGGAAGGATGGTTCAGCAGTCTAAAGCGCCTGCTTAGGAAAGCTTAGGCAACCACAGGTTCAACCCCTGGCACCACATGCTGCACCAGCCCTACCCCCACCCCCAGGGCAGGCTGAGCCGGACATAATACAAAAAAACCAAAAAACAAAGTGAAAATCCCCAAGCACCTCACTGATGCTGACTTCAATAAGAAGCAGCTGCAGAAACCCAGACACTAAGAGTGTGAGGTCTGCAACACCGCGAGAAGTACCACATTTCAGAGCAGCGCAAGGTAGATCAAGAAGCAGTGGACTCACAGATTTTAGCAGAAAACAAGGCGGTTTCTCAGCTCCAAGGCTACCTTTGATCCGTTTTTGCTCTGACAAGTGGAATTTATGCTCGTAAACTAGTGTTCTAAATTTCTTACTAAGAACCTAATTAAATAACTGATACATTAAAAAAAAAAAAAAGGTAGAGACCCAACATTCTCAGTGGGTGCTACTTTGTGCTCCACAGCTAGGCAGTGGAGGGCCATCTGTGTGGCTGATGGTATCACATGGTAAAAATTTTTTTAAAAAGAAACATGCCGTGATATGTACACGTAACCATTCCCCAAGCTGATTGTAAAGTATGTGAACAGCACACGTGTAGAAATAAAATTAAAGAACAAAATCTCAAAGTACAGGGAACTCGCTTGTGCCTTTGAGCCTTCAGGGCAGCAGTCAGCGGTGCAGAGCTTGCCTGGAGATCGGCGGCTCCAGCCCTGCAGCCCTGAGGGAGGGGCATTAGCGCTGGAACAGAAACTGACCCTCTGTTATAAAATCAGATTCTGGGATATTTAGGTGTTGACTTTTGGTTGACTGTCCTTTCATATTGATTTAAAGTAACAGCAAATAATGAAGTAGAATGATAGGCCCTTATTTTGTACATATTCCCAGCACCTTGTAGGCAGTCAGAAAATAGGGCATTAGTGAAAAAGGGAGGCGTTCAGATCCTGGATAGTGGATTTAATGGGGAATTGCCAAAATTCTGTCGGAAACCAAGATGAATGGCTACAGATGGCGGCCCATCCGTGCTGTTGCTTTGCTTACAGACAAAGTGTGAGTGATGGAGTTTGATGGGTGACATGTGATTTCACCCTGAAGACCATTCCAGGAGAGGACGGCTACTGGCTTTATACTTTGGAAAAAGAAAGCAACTTCCATTACCTTGGAAAAAGTGAAGAGTCTCCTTGTATATGGAATGCAATTGTATTACTTTGTAATCACGAGATGCTGAACTTTTGAACTTGTACTTGAAGACCTGTATTGTCAGGGAAAAAAAAATTCAACTTGTGTTGCTTTGTTTAGCAAATGCTTTCATAAAAATTGTTGCATATATTATAAAATTTGAGCATTTATTTCAAGGTCTTTGTGCTTTCATAATAGAATTTTAGGTAGTTGAGGAAATACACCATTTCAGGAATTATTCTTAAGTGAAGTGAGTTTTTTGTTTTGTTTTGTTTTTCAATAAGGGAAAAATTTGAAGTTCCAAAGTTGTTTTGAGAATGTAAATGTGTCTGTTTCAGAGCAGGGTAGTGTAGCAGTGAAAATAGAGCACGAGGGGCAGCAGTGGACCTTGCTGTAGTATGGGTGTTGAGTGTCCCAGAGGCCTATAGGTCACCAGCTTGACCGCTAGCCCATGGTGCTTTTGGAAGGAGCTGGAACCCATAGGAGCCAGGTCTGATGGAGTCAGTGAAGGCATCAGCCCTTGTCCTTCAGGGGTAGCCATGTGCTGGCCTCTTGTCTCCCTCTGCCTCCTTCTCCACGCACTGTCTGCCCTCATGGCTGCCTGGCTAGTGACCCAGAGGCAATAGGGCAGGTCAGCCATGGAACCTCTGAGGCTCTGGGCTGAGGAAACCTTTCCTCCTTACAGATTGGTTATGGGTATTTTGTCACAGGAATACAAGGCTGACTAATAGTTATGCCTGATTATTCTAGTTCTTAAACCTATGAAATTTAAAAGGCATTGCTTCTGTTATTTTGGATGACTAGTTCAGGCAGAATTTCAAGAAAGCCTTTGGAAATTATAAGACAGAATGAAAAAATTTACCCAAGATGAACTCTAAAACCATTTTTTGCCAGAGGTTTATGAGATGCTTGGAATCTGTTGAGTTGACAAGGATGAAAGACAGACAGAAAATTTTAAGATTCATGGGAGATCTAGAGTAGACTTGCTTCTAGTGAACAGTCTTTCCGATCTCCACAGTCAACTCATTTTTGTTGCTCTACAGGAAGCTTTGGAGTATAGGCTTATGCATCAACTCATGCTACTTGCAGTCAGGAAAGGAGTATGGGCCATGAAACTTACAGAATTACTTTATAGTGTTCACCTCAACAGTCAAATGCAAAAGAGTGTGAGAGATCTGTCCACATACCAGAAACCCGAAGCGTCTTGCTGAGGGCCTGGATCCAATGGCAGTGTCCTGCATAAGTCCAACTAAAGATCTAGAGCCCATGACCCTTGTGTGTGTCGTCCGTCGCATGTCCCCCCTCCCCCCACCGTCCCCAGGTAAGAGCCCACAACAGTGTCTCATGCAAGTCTGTTTTAAGGATCTGTGCTGGGAAGGCCCAAAGGTTGGTGGTGGAAGCTAGAAAATCTGTGCCAGCCCGCTGAGGGATCTGCGTGGCAGCCAGGATGTCACACTCAAAGTAAGGACCAGAGCCCCACCAAAAAATACAGCAGCCAGTCTCAATGACAGCAAGGTCTCTAGCTCTTCTGATGAGAAAAGCTGAGTTTATTTCTGAAAGTGAGTATGATGGAATTCTCCAGGAGAATCAGCAGCACACACCTCCCCCTCCAGAGCCAGGAAGCAGTGATGCTCAAAATAAGGACCAGATCTCCCCAGAGTGAAGTGTAACCAGCCTTGGTGACAGCAAGGCCCAGAGCTTCTTCAACGATGAGAACAGCCACATTCACATCAGGGAAAACAGTACCAGCTTCTCAGGAGACTCAACAGCACACCATCCCCTCCTCCAGTCCTCCTTTTATGCTGTCGGCGGCCACCCTTAGGTGGGCACTCCACGTCCAGTACTGTGAGGACGCAGTTCAGCTGGGTGCTACCCATTGACCACCAGTTGTCAGTCCTCCACAGCGTGCTTGAAGGAATTTTGAAAAATAAGGCACAGGTGAGACTTTGAAAGAGATGAAGAATATAGGGGGAATGATTCCTTCTCCACCTGGACGCCTTCTCCACCTGGATGCCTTCTCCACCTGGATGCCTTCTCCACCTGGATGCCATCTCCACCTGGACGCCTTCTCCACCTGGACGCCTGCACAAGATAGGAGGGAGCTGGCTCTCTGCTCTGCCCTGGGAGCACAGTGCTCAGTGCCTTGGCCCCTGCTCACTCTCACACAGCCCAGCCCCCAACACTTTCTATTAAAAAAGTGCTTATAAGAATGGAGTGAGGGCCCGGCGGGATGGCTCAGTGGTCTAATGCGCCTGCTTGGGGAAGCTTGGGTGGCTTCAGGGACCGCGATTCGATCCCCGGCACCACATGAATAAACAAACAAAGGTTCTGAAACAAGAATAAAAATAATAAATAAAATAAAAAAATTAAAAAAAAAAAAAGAATGGAGTGATAAGACACGGTGACTTCTTTCATTAGTGAAGGTAATTTAATGTGGAAGCTGTTTAATGACATCTAGTAGGTAGAAGGCAGGCATGCTGCAAAATGTTGAAGCTTACAGCACATCCCACTACCAAAAAACAGTGCATCTGAAAAACAATAATGCATCTCAGATATCACTATTGCAAAAGTAGAAAAAGACGTCCCAAGAGAGGTACCACAGACTAGTGTATTCTGTGAATAGACACACAGTTCACCAAAGCACAAGCAAATGGAATCCAACACGTGATAAAAAGGGTTGTGTACCATGAATACTGTGGGATTTATTCAGGAATATAGGTTTGGTTTAAGAATTCAAAACCAACAAGCGTAATATATTTTGTCAGTAGAATACAACACAGCTACGTGATTGTCTCAATAGACAGGAGAAGCTTTTGGCAGAAAACACCTTTCATTGCTTCTGATTCAGATGCGTAGGAAATTCAAACTGAAGGGAGCTTTGGTAATTGAGGAAGTCTCCAGAGGCCTCACTGCTCCTAGCATGCCTGTGGGTGGGAGTCGGAATACCTCTCCCAGAGGGCGGGAAGATGGGTGTCTCCAGCACCCCTGCCCAGCACTCTCCTGGGTGCTCTAGCCAGGGCTGTGCATATAAAAGAAGGTCAATTGGGAAAAAAATGAAAGTGTTACTTTAGATGATGTGAATTCGTATAGAACAGCACTGAAGAATCCACAAAGACTTTTGGGGGTAATATACCAGGTTGCAAAGTCATAGGATATGAAACAAATGTGATGCTTGCAATGAAGAACCTGCAAGTAAAAATTAGAAAGCAGTTCCTTTACAGTAAATTCATTAAAATGAATTTAATGAAACAAGTGCAGGCAGGGGAGATAGCTCAACAGTCTTAAGTGCCTGCCTGGCAAGCACAGGGACCTTGGTTCCATCCCTGGTACCACATGCCTTGCCAGCCACCAAAACCAAGCATGGTGACACACGCCTGTAATCTCAGTGCTAGAGAGGCTGAAAATGGGTATCACTATGAGCCCAACCGACATAGCGAGACCAGTACCAAATAAATAGAAAAATAAACAAAAGTACAAAACCTCCACCCTGCAAACTATAAAATGTTGTAGAAATTAAAAAGACCTAGAGGTCTGACCAAATAGCTGAGTGGATTGACGCACCTGCAAGCAGGTGCAGGGACCAGGGGTTTGATCCCTGGGCCTGCCATGCCAGCCCTACCCCCGGGTACAGTGAGACAGCAATTCAGATGGGGCGTGGTGGCACATGCCTATAATTCCAGCTCTTGGGAGGCTCTAAACAGGTGGATCACTATGAATCCAATTTGGTAGTGAGACCCTGAACACCCTGTACACCCTTTTCTAAAAAATACAGAAAAAAATAAAAAGACTTAAAAACATGAGCAGACATCCTAGGTTTATGGATTGGAAGACTTAATTTTGGTAAACTATAATGTTCTCCAAATTTATTTATAAACATAAATTCAGTGATATCTATCAGAATGCCAGCAGGCTTCTCTGTGGACATTGACAGCCCCATCCCCGAATTTATATGAAAGTTCAAGGAATTCAGCATAGCCATGGCTATTCTGAAAAAGAACGAAGTTTGGGGGGGCCGCACTGTTGTTTGGCTCCCTATGAGACAGATGCTGGGAGCGTGAGGCTGGCGTAAGAACTGCTGTGTGTACAGCAGGGTGGAATCGAGAAGTGTGCCTTACTCCTGTGACCCCGTACTGCTGGCACGGGTATCAAGCAGCAGCGGTAGCCGACGAGTAGTGATCAGCAGGGGTGCCAGGACAACTAGATGTCTGTGCACGAGAGCATAGTTGGTCCCTCGTCTCATGTCATGTTTGAGTTTGCAGTCTTAAAAACTATAGGTTTAAATTTTCCTGGCCATGGATTCGTCATTTCTGACTATGATATGAAAAGCATAAATGCTGAAAAGAAATAAAACTACATTGGATTTCGTCAAAATTAAAACCTTTTATTTTAAGACAACATCATGAAAGAAAAAAAAAAACCCATTGAATAGGAGGAAAATTTTGCAAATTGAATGTCTAGTAAGTGGCAGGGCATGGAGTGCATGAGAATTAGTCATTAAAGAGAGATAGAAAAAAAAGAGAGAGATAGTTAGTGAACAAAATCAGGAAAGACCAGCTAGGCTTTTTCCCCAAACAATTCATATCAGTACCCCCATCCACGTACATAGATAATCAAATCCAAGCCACAGAGGCAGCGCTCGGTCCCGTGAGGTTGACGTGGGCCGCTGAAGTCATAGACAGGGTCGGCCCTCGCCCATTGCTGATGGGATTGCAGTTATGTGACCGCCTTGGAAAACAGGCACTGTGCTGTCTGACCCAGCCGTTACATTAGACATGCTGTACTCAAGACAGAAGTACGCACCATTCAAGTGAGCATCACTCATGACAACAAGGAGGTGGAAGCCCCCGAGGAGCCGCTCTGACCAGGCCAGGAGGCAGTGTCCAGCTGCGAGAAGGCCTGGAGCATGACTTGAGCTCTGGTCTCCCCCCTCGGCCAAGTGGTGTGATGTCCTGAGACCAGAGTCAGCCATCTGCAGAGACAGAGTGCACTGTTGGCTGCCCAGAGTCCTCAGGTGCGTGGTGGGCAGGGTGCAACACTGGCTTGTGAGTACAGCGTCCTCTGTGGGCTAAAGCACAGCTCTTCCTGCACCCCAACAGCCAGCCAGCCAGTAGCTCGTCTGCAAAATTGTCATGTGGTTTCGTTTTGAAACAGAAGCAGCCTACGCCAGGCAGTCCGGTCTGAAGTCCTGTCCCGGGGAGGATGCCTGGCACCTCTGTGTCTTTCTCCTATGCCAGGAGAATCTACATGTTGCTTGGTCTGCACTTTTCTGGTGGTCCTTTCTCCAGTGTGTGCTTGATACACTGCATCAACTTGAGAAGCTTATTTATTTTAATTTCTTAAAAATATTTTTTTTCATTAAAAAAGATAAAACAAGAGCCAGCAAGATAGCTCAGCGATTGCTTATGCAAGTGCAGGGACCAGGGTTTGATCCCTGGCACCACATGCCACGATGTGCTATCCCCAGGTGGGCCTAGCTGGTCACTGAGACTGGGTGTGGTGGTTCATACCTGTAATCCCAGCACTGGGGAGGCTGAAAACAGTAGGATCACTGTGAGTCTGGGCTGTGTAGTGAGACCCTATATCAAATAAATACATAAATATATATATTTTTTGAGACAGGGTCTCGCTATGCAGTTGAGGCTGGCCTTGAGCTCACTTTTGTAGCTCAGGCTGGTCTCGAACTCGCACCAATCCTCCTGCCTCAGCCTCCCGAGTGCTGGGATTACAGGCGTGAGCCACCACGCCCGGCTTTTTACATAAATATTTTTTAAAGAAAAGATTTCGTAACAAAATAATAGGAGAGCAGTTGTTAATACATAGCATGTTGAGACTAGGGATATATCTCAGTGGAGTGAGCACTTGCCTGAGAAGTGCAAGGCCCTGTGTTCAATTCTTGGTATCAAAAAAAAAAAAAGGGATAAAAAATACATTGCATATTGTTATCTTTCAAACACTTGCTCAGAATACAAGATACAGGCATAGAACTTTCCAGCTGATAGCACAAATCTTGCTTTTCAGTGAACTAAGAGACACTGAGAACTGACTAGCATTTTTTTCTCTTTCTTCCTTTACCCTTTCACCCATCTTAGTTCCTTTTTGCTTTTAAATTATTTCTGTCCGGGCTGGGGAGATAGCTCAGTAGAGTGAGCACTTGCAATGCAAGGTCCTGAGTTCAATCCCTGGTACTGCAAAATAAATAAATAAAGTCTTTCCATTTCACATTATAACTTTAGAAGTTTAGAAGTTTAAGTACCCCAGCAGGGGACCAGGCTCCTCCCCTGTAAATATCCTGAACCTGTGCAAGAGGAGGGCACAGAGGTGGTGTGCGCACTGCCCCGCCCCCAGGTAACCTGCTTACAGTACAGGAGAGGGAGAGAAGCTTGCTCCCGCTTTGGCTCTTGTTGCTTTTGCTGTGCGCCATCTCCAAGTCTTCCTCCTCACCATGCCACCTTGCCTTGGAGTCAGCTGATTACAGACTGAAACCTCCACACACTGAGCTGAAGGAACTTCTCCTTCCTTTGGATGTCAGCTGTCTTCTCTGAGCAGTGAGAGAAGGGTAACCAAGACAGCTGGCTCTGTCGTGTCAGGGCATGGGGCCCAGCAGGACCTTGAGCCCTCCATGTGTCCTGCCCTGCAGGTGCTGGTGGCCCTGGGCTGGCCGGGACGCATTGTGGGCGGTCTTCCTGGCTTCTCTGGAGGACCCCTGTCCTGCGTATAGTCCTGCCTTGACCTGGGAAGTCCAGCCTGCCGATTGTGTGTCAGTGGGCATTTCTCACACAGCTAATCCTTTATGAATCAAAACAGAAGTATAACCTACTATTGTAGATTGAAGTAAGGTGCCAGGAAGATGCTGCCAGACATCAAGGTGAGGGTGCACGTGGGAGGGGACTTCAGCCAGGCGTGTAGTGGGGAAGCCCACTGAGACCGGCTGGTGAACTGGAAGGGACACAGTGCTCGAGCCTTGAGAGAAGACTGTACACATGGAGCCCAGCAGGCCCAGTGCACTGCTCTTAGAAGGGTACATGGCCGGAGTGGGGACCTTGAGCTGGGGCTTTGCTGCATCCCTGGGGAGGGTGCTCACTGCACCCTCACTGGGCAGGTAGCATGCTTTTGCCAAACCTCTGCCTCTTTCTGTGAGCAGGGATGTCCCTGTGTGGAAGAGGAGGGGCCTCTGTGACCCCCGCCCCCCAAGCGGACAAGTGGATGTCGCTGGAGGAAATCGCCCTACCCCTGCCTTCCTCCAGCCCCATTGCAGGGCCCCAGGTGGAGGCTTACCCTGCCCTTCTTTGGCCTTTGCCTCCTGTAGTTTGCCCTTCACCCAGGTTGCTGTGGGTCCCTTTGCCACCTCAGGTTGTGGCTGTAGTGCTGCTCTGTGTCCTCTCTGCCTCCCTGTGTGCCGTTGAGCCTGGTGGTCTTGGGGACCATACACACCCACTTCTCGTTTCCATCTCTGGTGGCCTTGTGGGCACCATTCAGTAATGTAGGCTCAGTCCTTTCTTTACTGGGAGATCATTAGAATATGGAAGTAAAATAAAACTGAAGGTTTTAATACAGTGCAATTTATAATTAATAAAATGTAGTCCCAGAGTTGGGCAAATGAGGAATGTCTGAGCTCTGAAGGTCTGCTACGGATTTTATATATGATGTGGCAGGGTTTTTTTGGTGGGAGGTGGTCCTTATTTATCTATTTCTGTACTGGGGATGGAACTCGGGCCTTTGCATGGAGTTACACCCACAGTCCTGTTTTATTGAGAGACAAGGTCTTGCCAAGTGGGCTTGCAATGGCGGTCCTCCTGCCTCAGCCTTCTGGAGTGCTAGGATGTTGGATGGGGGCCATCATGCCTGGCCTTCTAGTTTTATTTTTTATTTATTTTTATTTTTATTTTTTGAGACAGGGTCTTGCTATGCAGTTCCAGCTGGCCTTGAGCTCACTTTGGTAGCCCAGGCTGGTCTCGAATTCACACCGATCCTCCTGCCTCAGCCTTCCGAGTGCTGGCATTACAGGCGTGCGCCACCACGCCCGGCTAGTCTTCTAGTTTTAAAATATTACTTAAGCAGAATTTCAGGTCTGCACATTCACTGCCTTTGTCAACATCAGGCGGGCTGGCTTGTGGTTTTTGAACAAGTTGGGTAGGAGTGGCAGGAAATGGGAATTTCCCTGGTGTGCGCTTTGCACATGGGCATTTCCCTCCCTTACAGAACTTGAGGATGAAGAGCATCTTCTGTGGTTTTGGTGCCTGAAATATTAATGAGGTATTTTCCTGTGTTATCTATAAGATTTCTATCCAGATTCACCCAGCATGGGTTCTAGCCAGGGACTGTTTTTGAAATTCATTTCAGAGCACATGAATTTGGTTTCTTCTAAGGATAAATAATTTAGAGGTCCCTGAATATTTTAGATCATCAGTTATATGCTGTAGAATACTTGGGATTGCTGACAGATCTGGCCCCTGCTTTAAAATTATATACAGAAAAAAAATTACCTAAAATTTCTCGTGGAATTAGACATGGACAGAGGAAGTTTCTTTGTATGTGGAAGGAAGAGCGCAGCTCCAGAATGCTCACCAGTCCAACACAAGGGTGACCCAGCGCGCCGTTCATCCCTGGAACAGCTGCTGATCAGGGCTGCATAATCATTGCATTGCCCAGGGGTCATCTCCTTCATTAATTCAGTGCAAGCACCATGTTAAAAAACCTTTCACATTGCGTCCAACTTGAAATTTAGCTGCTTACTCATTTGGGACAAAAAGAAAATAAAACAACCGTGGTGAACCAAGGAACCGAAGAAGTGGAGTACCGCTGAACAGCACAGTTGTGCCGGGCATTAACACTGGAGTTAAAGAGCCATGTCCTTTCCTCTGGAGAGGGCCGGGACTGTGAGGTGGCTTAATCTGACTTGGGGTACTGTGAGATGGCTGTTTCCATGAGCCTTGCCAGTGAGAGGGCACTGGAGGACAGGAGCAGTACTGAGCTGAGCTCAGGTCTCCTGATCCTGTCATCTGCCACCCTGTGGAAGGGCTGTCCATGCCTCCTGGGATAGCGGAGCCACGGGCTTCTCCATCAGGGACTCCAAGCCCCAAGCGTGAGCAGGATGTTTCCCTGCTTCACAGTTACCCGTCCAGCTCAGGCATGTGTTATGGTGGCCCCGAACACCTTCCATGCCAGGAAGTGCTGAGCAGTCACCCCCGCTGGATTAATGCAGCCTGACGTTCAGGAAGAGGGACGTAAAGCTCTCCTGTCTGAGCCCATGAGTAATGGAGTCAGTGCCAGGCAGAGGCTGGGCTCTTGGCTCTGCCAGCCTGGATTTGTAACCAGGACTCTTCATGGCTGTGTGTCGTCCACACAGCCATTGCTGCTTACTTGCTTCGCATAAGTAAAGCTTTACACTTTATAACTGTCCTGGGTGTTTCTTAGATGTTTCTGGGGCTCTGTGACTCCAAGACAGCCTCCCCATGAGAAGGTGCAGAGGTCAGCCAAGTGTGTGCTGTGCAAGGCCCCAGTGCCCTGACTTGAGTATTGCTGACTGATGACCTTGCCCAGAGAAGCCAAGCCCCTGTGAGAAGAGTGACTCGCAACCAAGCTTGCGCCGTAGGAGGTGGGGCAGGGAGCATGTCAGGTCCTGTCGCACCTAGGGGATGCTGATCATTGTCCTCGGGGCAGCTGTGATTGTGAGGTCCACTGCCGGAGGACAGCGTTGTGTTACCAGGCAGCATTCCCTGTGCGGGCCAGCTCATTCTCTTCTAGGGCTTGGCAGAAGTGTTGAGGTCCAGGGATCTCCATGCTTTAGGTCCAGATTCGTGGGTGAGGACTGGTGTCCCTACTGGCGGGGGACCTGGACGTTCATGTAGACCTCGCACCGATACACATTCCTTCTGCGTAGTTCAGTGACCTCCCACCATTTTTTCCTCCAAAAGAGGCCGTCCAGTCTTTTGGGCCAAGTATCTAAGGACTGGCTGCTAGAGCGACTTGAAGTGCTGTGCCAGCAGCACGTTCATGGTTAGTAGTGTGAATTGAAGTCGCGCCTGCCTTTGTTGGTCGTGCTACGTCTCAGTTCTTGAGTTTGTGTGAAACGCATTACATCTTTAATCTAGGTTTTTGACAATTACAGGAATATAAGGAGCATGTCAAGGCGTTGTTGAGTTTAAGAAAGTAACTTTCGTTACGTTTTGTTTGTGCTGCTACACCTTGGCCACCTTAATGCGCGCTGTTAATTACAATAACATGTGTCGCACATTTCAGAATGTGGAGCAGAAGCGTCGAAGGTGTTTATCAAGATGGTCCCACACTGCAGAACGAGGAGGACAGTTTCAAGACTCTTGACACATTTTTCTAGCTAATTGCATGTTGTTTCCCAAAGAATCCACCACATGCTCTGCCTGGGGTTAAAGACTGTTTGGTTCTATTCCTAGAGCTGTGAAACGAAAACAAAACACTGCCGCCACCATCCTGGTCTGTGTTCTTGTCCTGCACGGGTCACAGCTCCTGTCCTGCCCCCAAGTTACTCGGCTGGGCAGCACCTACGTCTGCCCACCTTGCTTCTGATGGCCTGATCTCCTATTACAGTGCTGCCTTAGTGCAGTGTGACGGTGCTGCTCCCGGTCCCTGAGCACGTGTCTTCTGTCCTTGTAGCCTTACACACTGGCTTACTGAGCTTTGGTCTCTGCAGAAATTTTAAACCGCTGTCGAGTGAAATGGAGTTCATGACAGTGAATGGAACAGCACTGAGGAACCTGGAGGTCCTGCAGAACCAGGTGAGGTGGGCGGGGTCTTGTCACTTGACGTGGCGTGCAGCAAGGGTGGTGTCTTAATTACGTTTTACTCATTGCTGGGACAAATACCCGATGCTCAAAATGAAGGAAGGAAAGGCTTATTTAGCTCACAGTTACTGGAGGCTTCAGTCCATACTCAGCCAGCTCCAAGGCAGAGAAGCACAATGCAGGGAGCAGCAGCAGTTCATGGCAGCGAAACAGCAACGATGGGGACAGAGGCAACCGGCTAATCAGGGCAGCAGAGCAACAGTGTGAGTCTGTCTCTGTCTGTCTTTGTTACATTGGGCTCTCTGCCTCAGCCTGTCCACCTCAGGCCACACCTGTAATTCCCAGCAGTACTCACACCATAATCTTAACAGTACTGAAACACATAATCTCAGGGATCATGAGGCAAGTCTCAAACTCTAGAAGTCCCTGCCCCATGATTGCATGAGGCTTTGAGGGGACAACTAGACATAAACCATAACAGGTGGCATGTCGTGTAGCCTGTTCTGAGGGCACAGGTCTGGGTGCTGGCCGAGTCCTCATCTGCCTGTCACCATGTCCCATGATGACTATGTGCCCACAGGTGAGAGAACCAGTGTGTGAAGGAAGTACTTCTTGGGTTTCTCAGAGTGACCCCAGACTGGCCTTGCTGGTATCTGAAGGCCACGTCCATCTTGACAATTCCTGTACCAGTTCTGTGCCCGGTGTTGTCTTGGGAAAGCATCACCTTTGAGAATTAAAAGGAAGTGTATTATTTTGTTTGATTGCTCTGATTTTCCATACAGTCTTTTAACTCCGTGTAGAAACATAGTCTGTCTCTTATTATGGCATAGAAAACAAGTGTGCCTGCAGGGTAGGTAGGATACACTGTGTCTCACTTTTTAAAAATGTATTTGGTATAGGGTTGTGCTACACAGTGTGGACATGTGATCTTCCTGTTTCAGCCTCCCTAATGCTGGGTTTGCAGGCACATGCCACCACGCCTGGATTTGGTCACCAGCTCAGTACGCCTGGGGACTTGGCTGGCTTAGCATGCGGAACTGGGGATTGAACCCCAGACCCTGTGCTTGCCTAAGCAGGTGCTTAGTTCACTGAGCTGTCTCACCAGCCCCATTATGTCTCACTTTATGATACAAACTTTCTTAGCCATGTCCCTGCTCTGTATTGATAAGCTGAAAACGTAAACAGTGTTCCCATTTCTGAATTGTTACAGAAAGTGAGATGTCAACAACGTAAGCTGTTATAAGGCAGTCACAGGAAAGTGACCAGTTCCAAGGCAGTCACAGGAAAGTGACCAGTTCCAAGGCAGTCACAGGAAAGTGACCAGTTCCAAGGCAGTCACAGGAAAGTGACCAGTTCCAAGGCAGTCACAGGAAAGTGACCAGTTCCAAGGCAGTCACAGGAAAGTGACCAGTTCCAAAGAGAACGGCAGATCCAAGTCATCTGCCTGCCGGTGGACACTCAGCCATCTGAATCCAACCCCGAAGTCACTGCCCATGGTTACAGGCTCTTTTCTCCTGGCTCCTGCTTTGAGTAGTAGAGGACCCTGCAGAGCCCTTCCCCGTCTGACAGTCCGTCCCTTGAGCCCCGGCTGAGTCGCTTCTGCCCAGAGGCACTGTACCAGTCCTGGAGTTATCCAGAGGTTTCCCTTGTCATGCAGGCCACACTGGGATGTGGTAGGGATGGAACACAGCCTTGGTATTCTCAGCTTTTCAGGACAAATCTTTGCTGTTCAGTTCTTGCTACATACAGGTCTAAAATCCAGTTCCTAAGGGTTAATCCAGTTGCTTATATTATCTCATTATTTTTGTTCTTTGAAACAGGGTGTAGGTTGTTTAGGTTGGCCTTGAACTTACTGGGTAGCTTGTGATGGCCTTGAGCTCAGGCAGTTGTCCTGCCTCTGCCTCCTGAGTTATGGGATTATAGATGTGCGCCATCATACCCTGTTTGTAAAATCCAGTTCCTGAGACAGAAGTCACCTATAATCAGAGCACGTTTTAGTAACCCTACTGTTACAAGACTTGAGCTCTTGGCTGGGAACATAGCTCAGTGGTTTAGGTGCCTGCCTGGCAAGCACAAGGATCCAGCTTTGATCCTTAATACCACATGCTGTGCTGCCTTGGAACCTTGTGTGCACCATGCTGGTGGCCATCAAAACCTGATGTGGTGGCCCACACCTAGAATCCCAACACCGAGGAGGCTGAGACAGGAAGATCACTATGAGTCCAAGCTGTGTAGTGAGATCCTATGCCAACTAATTAATGAATGAGTTAATTTTAAAAAAGACGAGCTCTTGTAGGGATAGAAGCTGAGAATTAGTCCTATACTTGTCTTTTACCTAAAGTTGGGCCTCTTTCCATGGACTCTGAGGCATTTATTCATAGCTAACCAGACACAATATCAATTAGCCCTTTTCTTGTAAATGTCATTACTTTGTGTGAATGTGTGTGCGTGTTTGTGTCTTCATCGGGTATCACGGGGGCACATCCTATGGGCTGCGCTCCAGGCTGAGTGTGGGGAGCGAGTTCCAACCGAGTGGAATCCCAGCCAGCCAACCACTGCGCACCAGTGGGAGCGTCCAGCAGCAGAGCAAAACCTGTTTTCTGGTCTTTGTAGACTGATGGGAAGAAAAAGGGAAGTTTGCTGTGGGTGTTAGACCACACGAAAACTGCGTTTGGAAGGCGGAAGCTCAAGAAGTGGGTGACACAGCCACTCCTTAAGTTAAGGTAAAAGGAATTCTTTTCTGTTTCCCCCCAGAAGATATCACATTGTGAGGGGAAGGGTCCATCAGCATCCATGAGACGGCCTTCAGCACAGTTTCTGAGAACACAGTTGTAATCTCCGGGAGACTTTAGTCATAACTCACTTGCTGGGTGGGAATGAGAGGGTGTCCTGCCGTCCTGGGCCGCCCACACCACCGCAGGTTGGAGGAGGGCTTGCTGGCCATTTCCTGTAGCCCGCAGTGCACGAGGACACAGGGTGGGGTCCCTGAGAGATGCCACTGCAGGTCAGGCCAGGAGGAAGTAGAGGTCCGGTAGCAGCTGGCTGTGCTTCTGGTCATGTGCGAGGCCACAGCCGGTGCAACAGTGAGGTGAGCCCGCTTGGGCAGAGAGGGGAGCTGTGTACAGCAGAAGCAGCTGTGCCACTGGCAGCCATGGGGTGGCCCGCATCAGTGCCCGGGAGGCCATGGCCACGGGCATCCACACCATGTAGGCTGAGAAGCCTGTGGTGCTGCCTGATGCCAGGGCTGTGTTGTACTTGTTTCCCTAGGGTGGGGCAGCAGAAGGCCTGCATTTTCAGTGACCATCCCTGGGGCCTCTGGGCTGAATGCTGCCCACACTGCGTGCATGAGCCCAGCCTGGCTGGCACTGCTTCTGAGCGCCCGCTGTGTATGTGCTGTGTGCTCGTGTTGCTCTCCACACAAGGCCTGTGGAAGCAGGGGTGCCCGGGAGTGAGCAGGTGCTGTAGCGTCTCATTGCACATGGAAGCTGGTGGCTAGCTTGAGCTGCAGTGGGTGCCGCAGCCCTTGGCTTCTAGGCTAGATGGCAGTGTAGGTGCTCGGATGCATTGGGCCCAAGGATCTTATAGCTGCCCCAGACCGCCTGGCTGCCTTTTCTGAGTGCATAGTCTGCCTTGGGGCTGTACTTGTGTTGTCTATTTTAATTTGTATTTTTAACAGCATGTTTGCAGCATATGATGCTCACAGCCCCCTTTCTGGGGACCCTCGCAGCACTGTCCTGCTCTGGGCACAGGCACTGTCCTCTCCTCTGCTCTCTCCTCTGTCTGGTGCTCACCCTGGTGAGGGACTGGAGCTTATGGAAGTTCAGGTGCCCTGTGTGCTTGCTGACCAAGTCTGAGCCTGGGCACCTGCCTGCACTGTATAGAGCACGGGGACTGGGAAGCCGATGGCTGGCAGCCCTGCAGCCAGTGGCTGACCCGCAGACAGGCTCGTGCTGGCTGGCTCACTTCCTCGCCACCATCTTCCTCCTCCTCCTCCTTCCTTCTCCAGGCCTCCCAGACAGAATAGGAAGATCGACTTACAGGCATTGGGAACCCCAGGGTCTGCCCACCAGTATCCACGCGGCTGAGAGGGCCATCGGGCACTGCCCTGCAGCCTGTGAGGATGAGCAAGAGGCCATGTGTGTCCAGACCCTGTGTCCGCTTTGCTTCTACCACCCCAGCCCGAGCCCTTCTGACCAAGAGGCTTGTGGAGGAGCAAGATAGGTTTACTGAAGGCTCAACAGTCTGTTGGGAGAGATGGCTCTTCTTTTCTTTTTGTTACTGTTTCAACCCCAGAGTGGTTTTTAGCACTTAGATGACAAATTCATTTGGTGAAACTATAAAAAGTTACTCATAAAAAGTTTGCACTTCACTGAGCTGCACACTTGCCTAGGCTCCCCGGAAAGCCCTGGTGTCACTTGGTTGTGAGTGAGCAAAATGCACGAGTGTCTGCCCTCCCTTCCGTTCCCATGCCCCGGCTGCGGCTGGACATTCCGCCCTCCTTCACAGGGCAGGGTGCTCACTCCGCTGGCCTTCTGCAGTCTTGGGGACAGGGTGGCCCCATGCTGGGGACTTTCTTATCCGATTCAAAGGCAGCATCCAGTGAGGGGTTGGGTGCAGGTGGTGGGTGCTTTTGTGCCTGAACAAAGTGCTCACTGTACACTCTGCTCAGCTTTGTACCACAGTTAGAGGAAACGAGGAAAGCTTTCATAATTCAGATGAGATTTCCAGAGAACAGTGAACGAGCAGTAAGTGTGCTAGGATAGTTCCCAGCAGTTAAGTCCCATAAATAATTAAAATTAAAGGGATGGAAAGCTGTTTGTGTTGGGAATTACTTCCTTGGCTACATTTTTGTGTCGTTTTTACAGCACAAAGCACATTTCTGAGCTAGTTAATTCTCCTGCATAATTAAATGCTGCTGTGTGGTAAGCCCGCACTGTGCCATGGGAGTGGCTGCTTCTAATCTGTCACCCCAGCCTAAGTAACGAGGGCATGGGAACGGCATACTTCCTTCCTTGTGCTTCACATCTAACTGGTATTGGCAGACTGGGGCACCCCGAAGTTAGCAGCTCCCGTAGGCCTGAGCTCCAAGGAGGTTCCCTATGACCGCGAACCTGCCGCACTGAGCTCTGTTTAGCTGCTTGGGGGTGGCCAGAGAGTGGCGGGAGGATGGAACTGGCCATGGTGATGGCAGGTCCTGTGTGCAGAAAAGGATAGAAGGGCAACTGCCAGGGCCCAGGAGGACGCAGGCCTGGCTCTGACCTACACACACCTGTGGTACTGTGGACGGACTGTGGCCCCAGGCTGGGTGGCACCAATCTTTCGTTTTCCTCTTGGTTCACATTTCCCTTTCTCCAGCTCTATGCCTCAGTTACTGGGGATTTTGCCTGTAGTCAGCCTCCAAATGCTGTGGGAAGATGTTATGATCTGGGACTGAAAGCTGCTTCATGTGAAGCATGACATCCCTATGGGTCACAGCTTAGCTTTAGCAAACCGAGGGAGGAAGACTGGAAAAGAAGCTGGGCTGGGAAGGGAATGGCACTCCTGTGGGCCAACTATTGCCTTCCATGGCTTGGGGAGGAGGCGCTCAGGGTCCATGGTACGTGGAACCGCAGAGGCAGAGTCCAGCGGGGCTGGTGCTGGGACTGTGATGAGGAGGTGCTGAGGGCGGCACTGGCCTTGTCTCTAGAGCAAGGTTCTAGGACTTAGCCCCAGACTCTGCATGGCGGTGCAGCCTGGTGCGTGCAGTCATGGGTCCTGGGGCGACGTCCAGACTGTGACATGGGCTGAGAGTAGTCCACACCACAGAGGGATGCGCTATGACCAGGGTTACGGGAAACACGAGAGATAGGGCCCGAGCACAGGAACAGGTGCAGCACAAGTGTGTGGGTTGATTTTAAAATGAAGCCTTATTGTTCTTAAAACCAATGGGCAGCAGCTGTGGTTTACAGTGCAGTTATGGCTAAGTCCAAGAACCACACCATACACAACCAGCTCTAAAAGTGGCATCAAGAAATGTTGGTCGCAAAGATAGAAATCTCTGAAGGGAGTGGATCCCAAGTTCCTTAGGGACATGCATTTTGCCAAGAAGCACAACAAGAAGGGCTTCAAGAAGATGCAAGCAAACAATGCCAAACCATGAGTGCACGTGCTGAGGCTTATCAAGGCGCATGTTAAGCCCAAGGAGGTCAGGCCCAAGATCATCCCAAAGGGAGTTAACTGCAGGTTCGTTCGACTTTCCTGTGTTGCCCACTCCAAGCTTGGGAAGTGTATCTGTGCCTGCATTGCCAAGGGTCGCAGGCCTTGCCAGCCAAAGGCCCAGGCTCTCAAAGGTGCCCAGGTCCCCATGAAGGCTCTATAGTAAAAGCCTCTTATCTGCTCATGTAAAAGCAGAAGGACTGGGGTGACCCCTGGGGCGCCATTTGTGGGGGGCTGGTGTCCTCCTGTGCTCTTTGTACAAATAAATCTGGGGCAGGAAAAAAAAAAAACCAGAGCAATGGACAGCGTAAACAAGAATAGGTGTAATTACTGAAATACACATTGAATATTTCTTTCTTTTTAAAAATTTTTATTTAGTACAGGGTCTGTAGAGTCTTACTACACAGATGGGACTTATAGACTATAGAGATCCTGCTGTTTTTAGCCTCCTAAGTGCTGGAATTACAGGGGTGCACCACCATACCCAGTCTCAATCACAGTCTCAGCAGATGCCAAGGGCGGGGCCTGCACTGCTTGCTGGGGATCGAAGAATATTTCTTTTTAAAATGATTCTCAGGGCCAGCCAAATAGCTCAGTGGATTAAAGTGCCTGCAACAGGTGCAGGAGCCCAGGGTTCTATCCCTGAATCTGCGGTGCACTCCCCCCCATGCTGAGAGGCAATTGAGACTGGGCGTGGTGGTGCTCGCCTGGAATCCCAGCTCTTGGGAGGCTGTAAACAGGCGGATCACTATGAGTCTGACCTAGTAGTGAGATCCTGAACACCCTGTAGACCCTTCCCTAAAATAAATAAATAAATAAATAAATAAATAAATAAATAAATAAAATGACTCACATCTGACATGAATTTTTTGTTGAATTGTAGAGTATTTCTGTATAAATAAGTGAGATACCTTGGAGGATGGAGCTCAAGTCTAAATAGGAATTTCATTCATGTTTCATATATACCTCACATTCAGACCCTGAAAGTAATCCCAAGCAGTACCCGTAACCCTATCTGTGTGCATGGGGGCTTCTCACAGCATCATGTCAGGGCTTAGCAGGTTTCTGATTCCTCCGCAGTGTGGGCATGAGAGCTTTGGAATCGAGCTGTGCTCAGATGTCTAAGAAGTTACTTGGGAAGTGGCAAGAGTGCCCTTAGGGTTAGGGAGGGAAAGCCTTGCCCAGAATTAGGCTAGCAGCATCTTCACTTGTCCAGTTAGGAGAATGGGATGATTTAATGTTCAGTGTTTAAAGGGATGACAGAGGATGAGGAGTTTTCACAATTCATGAGCAATGTGTCTCCCGAGACTTAGTGCAACTTTCTCAAAGTGTTTAAAAACAGTAACCCCCATTTTGCTAAATCATGGATGGAACGCTTACCAGAGCATGAGGAAAGATCCTGTGCAAAGTAGTTAGGCAGCCGAACAGACCTGCTTTCTCGTTGCTCTTGCTTTCCTTTCATGACTCTCCCATTCCCAAGTGTTCCCTGTCGGCTACTCCAGTGTCGGACCTGGTGCTTGTGTCTCTTCCTGTTGGCTCATGTTTCTCTTGATTTTCCCTGAGCTCATTTTTGTTATGCATTGGCCATATTATTTGGAAACTTGTCTTTATAAGTAGTGTGAGGGCCTGGATGCACTGGCCTTTCTCCAGAGAGAACTTTTGTCTGCTTCTGCCAGATTTCTGGTAGTGTTACCTGTCTAGAAGCTTCTCTACCAAAGTTCTATACTGTGATGTTTCAGTATGTCCAGATGGTGGTTCACAAGATCCCCCTTCGCCCGAGGTCGGGGGTCCACTGGGA
Source organism: Myocastor coypus (assembly GCA_004027025.1). Lineage (NCBI taxonomy): Eukaryota > Metazoa > Chordata > Mammalia > Rodentia > Myocastoridae > Myocastor > Myocastor coypus. Next base: position 7,057 of record PVJA010000876.1, on the reverse strand, counting down.
GCTCCTCTAGTGTCTCTGCTAGGGACTGAGTCTGTTGGGTTACCTCTGACTCCTTACTTTCTCTTAGGTTGATGAAGAGTTGTAGTTACCCCTCTGTCAGGTTATAGTTACCCCTCTGACGCTCTTAGGAACATGGTTTATGTTTGCCTGGCTTCTTGTGACTGTCTTTGGGAGGGATAGTCAAGAAGTTCTGCTCCTATCACAGTTCATATTCTTGCGTTTTCAGAGCCTCAGGTTTGTGGGCTAAGTGGATAATGGTGGTAGCTGTGAGAAAACTCTTCTGTGTTATATTGTGAAGAAGATAAACTTCGCTCTTGGGTAAATGTTACCTGATTATAACATGAGTAATAAAAGCCCTTTAAAACTTGAATAATTTGCAGTTCACAAGGTGAATATTTAGAACAGGTCTTTAGAATGTAATTCTATAAATCAAGTCATACTTTTACTTTATGATCGGTTCATTAGAACATAAGTATGAGTTCATCTCATTACCCAGCCTCTTCCTATTTTTCCCTCCCTCACCTAACCAGTGGACCTTTGGCATTTGCTATTCTTCCTGTCTCTGGGGACTGTGTGCTGCTGTCCACTCCACACTTGTCCTTGTCTGCAGGCCTCCAGCATTGCTCCTGGATTTCTGGGGCAGCTGCTACCTAGTGTCACCCCTGTAGTCTTCACATCAACAATACAATCTTCCAGAAATCCCCTTGACCCCCCAGAGTAGACTTTTGTGAGCTCCCACTGTACCTGGTTTATAGCCAAGTTGTTATTTTATTTTATAGCATTTTTTTTTTTTTAAATGGAGGAAAGATTTATTTTAGTCAATAGTCTGTAGCCTTTTTGTCCATACTCAGTTGGGTCCAAGGCACAGTGGCATGGCAGAGGAATTATAGCATTGTTAACATCAGTTCTTTTTTAGAAGTTTCACTTTTAATCAAAGCAATGTAAATTCATCATGGATATGGGCTGAGAAAGTTTATGGTGAGCAGTTACAGCCCCAGTCCTGCAGCTCGCACTTGGGAAACACTCAGTCATCGTTGAGCAGACAAATGAGGCACATGGAGAATGAAGCTGGAGAGGTCCAGGCATGGACATGGGTTCGTTCTTCCAATAGAAACAAGTTCAGGTCATTCGTGTAGCCATGTCACAGGGGCAGTGGACTCATGCTCACTGTATTCCTGCATTCATTTTAATCAGCTGTCCTTTTTTTTTTTATTTCCCATATCTTTATTGTTTTTTCAGAGGCATGATAGTAGTATATTCCCAATAATAGATACAATACATATTGTTGTCCTGGTAGTAGTTATGCAGAGCACAGGGTGTAGATGTGATAATTTTTCTAATTACTGTTGATATAAAAATTTCTTCTCATTGAACTAAGAGAAAGTAGTTGTATACATAGTTCAATATTCCATAATCGCAGTGGGTTATTGGCAGAACTGGCAATGTTAGAAGCTGTTGATTTAAGCCTTTTATAGCTTAGCATACTAACCTAGCTTTATGTTTTATACCACATGGTTAAAGTTTTCTGCTGAGTGGTTAAGGGCAAGTTAAAGCAAGACCTGCATAACAGAACATGTAACTTTTATCTCTCTCAAGGTCAGTGGAATCCCCTCAGGATTTACTTTGAAACCATGTATAGTACTTTGTAGAACTGTTGTCGGTGTCAGCCATCTGGATGAGTCCCAGCCATTGCTTGACCAGTTTGCTCTCTGTGAAAGCCTGAGAGAATGTTTTCTCTCTAGGTGACTCTCCCTAGGTATACTATACATCATCTATCCCTTTCCTTTGTGGTCCCATAATCTCCTTGAATAGAAAATTTGGGAAACCACTGAGTTATAGGATGTTACAGCACAGGTTCTCTTATGTCCTGAGTCCTCACTGACCTTGAAGGGCTAGGGCCAAAATATTGGCTAGCCTTGTAGCCCTTCTTTTTCTCTAACTTTCGGTCTGTAAACTTACATTCTTAACCCTCCAAAAGAGAAGCTTTGTGACACTATTACTCTATATATCATAGATAACTTGAGCTTAACATTGTCTTTCTGAATATCAAATATCTTACCCTTAACTTGGAATTGGTATTTTCCATCAATCATTGATATTCTAACAAATCCCCATACAAAGTGATAAAAGCAGTTACACATTTTTACACAGACATTTAAAAATCTAAGTACATATAAAATTGTAGCCGGTTGAACCTATGGCATTTTTCCTAAGCTCTTACTCTCATTAAATACCCTTTTTATTTTTTTGTAAACCAGTCATTTACTTGAGAGGGAGTATAGCAGTAACTGCAATTACATTAGAAGCAGCACAAATCTAAAAGACAAGAATGACAGGCATTCCAAGCATAATTTTAGTGTTACCCATTGCTATCCTCAGTGTGAAAAATATTTTGGTGGTTCCTAGGACCATTATCTAGTTCATCCTGTGAATATAAGTGTATGTTTTGCTTCTGCCATGTTTCCTATCTTTTCTGTTTGCAGTCACTTCATTGTTTAATGTTTTAAGTCCTTGGTTTCCATTCAGCTGTGTCATAACTTTCCATTTTTATTTCTTCTTTTGAGTTCTTACACTAGGGAGACTATATGATATTTACACATGTAGGTCTGCTTTGATCATCTGTCTTTAAAGCAAACCTTTCATTATTTATTTATTTATTTATTTATTTATTTATTCTCTTTTGATACAGGATCTCACTACACAGTTCAGACTCATAGTGATCCTTCTGTATTCAGTGTGCCCAGCAGCTGGGATTATAGGCATGCACCACCATACCAAGACTCCTGGACTGGCTCAGTGTGCCCTGGGAGTGGGGCTGGCACAGCAAGTAGTACTAGGGATCAAGCCCCAGTCCCTCTACTTGCCTAAGCAGGTGCTTAGTCCACTGAGCTATCTTGCTGGCCCTAAACTTTTCAATAAAAAACCCGAAATATGAGAAATCATGTTATTCAAGAAGCTCCTGCTGAGCGTGTATTGCAGCTTTGCCCCAGTGCCCTTATGTTTGTCAAGGACATATCTAGGGGCAGGAACCAGCTGGCCACTCCTCCAGCAGCCAGAGGCACAGGTGGTGCGGTGCTCCTGACTCACCCCATACACAGCAGGAATTACCATCCAGCTCCCCCGCAGACGTGAGGGCCCAGGGACACCACTTGTAGTCCTGGGTCTTTGGGCTGGGAAAGAAGAGTCTTTGGCATTGAGAATGAAACGGTCTGGTCTCCATGGGTCTAGGATTAGGGTTGCAAGTCCAATTGCAGAGCCGTGCGGCACACCTCAAAATGGAGTCTTTCCTGTCCTCTGTTTGAGGACACTACTTACCCCTTGTCCTGTGACTTCACCTACTGCTCTTTTAGGGAGTCTTTTTTTTTTTTTTTAATATTATGGCTGGCTCAGCCCGCTCTGGGGATGGGGCTGGTGCAGCATGTGGTACTGGGGATCGAACTGTGGTCCCTATGATTGCCTAAGCTTGCCTAAGCAGGCGCTTTATACTGCTAAGCCACCTTGCTGGCTCAAGGTCTTGTAACTAATTAAAAAACAATTCAAAACTATGGTTTTTTTAAAAAAAACAGAAGCCATTTCTGCCCCTTCGCACTTGGATCTGCACATAGGTGGTAACAATGGCATTATAGCTACCCCAAAGTCAAATAGCAGGGGCAGCACTACATACCCTGCTCCTCATCCTCTGCCTATTTAGACATTTCGGGTTAGTGCTCAGCCACTTCCTCAGAGCAGCCGCCACAGCCTCCACGCTGCACTCCAAGTCACCGCGCATTGCATGCTGGGGCTAGTGCTTGTTCAGCCCTTCCTTGTTCCCTTGACACAAAATACCTGTGTGCATATCTCTGCCTAAGTGCTGTCCACATGGTTGTTTCCAAACTTATTTGGGGGGTACTCTCTCCCTTTTCCATGCTGCACCCCATGGTACCTGCTAAACCAACCTTGTGACCTGGGTGATGGCAGCAGTTCATGTTGCCCGTGCTTGTGCCTGGCTGCACTGCTGTGTCCTTGCGATCTGGCCAGGAATTTGGTCATATGCTCTCATTGGACAGGGAATGGCAGAGCCTGCACAAGAGCAGGAGCAGGCACCTGCCTTGGAGCCCAGATTCTTACCTCGGAGCCACTCATCCCCTGGAGAAGGTCGAGTTAAGCGCAGAAACCAGCTTGAGAGTACTACCCTGAGCTGTAGTAAAAGCAGCTTTCTTTGTATTTTAGCAGGTTCTAAAACAACTTTGCACAACCTTTTTAGTCTGTAAGAGGTTTGTGGTTTTATGTCTATCACATTTCTTTCTGATAGAGTTCATAAACTGTGTCATCTTTTTGTGCTTTAATTTCAAGACAGTAGCTCTCCGAGTGGGCTGTGTGCGCACAGATGGCATTATTTCATCTGTCCTTACGCCATCTGCAGTATCAGCCCAGTCTGTTCGACAGTGCCATCTCCCAGTTATGCAAGAATGAGTTATCAAAGTCAGACTTTATATCTGTGTATCATTTGGGATAAATGTTAGAGTAAAACATTGACTTATTTTATCACAACAGTTCTATGCAAAGAACATTTAATTTTTTCGCCCTTCTTGCTTTCCTTTTGGTCTTGCTCATTGAGCTGAACACAGCCTCTGCTTGTTGAGCACAGGCTGTGGCCCCCAGAGCCATGGATGGACAAACCCAGGTGTCCTCGTCACACAGCTGCACTGTGCACAGGGTGGGAGGTGGGTGGAGGAGGCATCGCAAGATCTTGTGTTCTGGAAAGTGGGGAATCCAGTCCTTCCGAGGAAGGGAGGGCAAGGCAGAAGTGGGGGACTGCACAGGGGAAGGGAGAAGAAGGAGCTACCGGAAGCAGGAGAAGGGCTGACCAGAGGGGGCTAGGGACGGGGTGATGAGAGGGGCTGGGTCAGAAGGTTCTGGGCCGAAGCCAAGGGTGAGCCAGTGCTGTGGACAGGTGTAGTTTGCTGTACACTCAACTCCATCTGCAGCGCGGACAGTGGGTGGGAGGTGGGTGGGCATGGTGCGGGGCAGCTGGTCACTGGGGGAGGACTATGACTGAGGCCAGGATGGTAGGGGAGAAAGCAGGGCACTGGGAGAATCAGCCCTTGGCAGTGGCGCAGTCTGTCATGCTCTGCATGGAGGATGCAAGTGGTTCCCAATGCTGAAACAGGCCCATGTGGGGCAAGGGGGCACCACCACCTTCGGGTGCCAGGAGATAGGGACACAGCTAAGTGCCATCCAGCTGGCAACAGACCTTGCCCACGCAGTAGCATGCTGACACTAGCACAACTGCAGAGATGCACACATCCGTGCAGTTTCTGGGTTTCTGGTGTCTGCATTCTTCCCTCCCTTTGCCTACACTGGAAAGGTCTTCTGAGGCCCTGGGCCCACCCAGCGTTTGGCTCCACACCTGCGGGCCCCCCACCCCCCACCGTGTGATGTTACCTGTAGCCATCACCCCTAGTGTGGGGTTGGGCACCTGTGTGTGCTGATGGGTGAGTGTTAGGTTGGTGTCTTAGTCACTTTTCGCTCGTTGCTAGGACAAAAACCCGACACTCAAAATGAAGGGAGGAAAGGTTTATTTAGCTCACAGTTTGTGGAGGTTTCGGTCCATATTCGACTAACTCCAAGGCTGAGTGGCACACGGCAGAGAGCAGCAGTTCATAGCAGCAAAACAGCAACAATGGTAACAGAGGCAACGGAACAACCAGTGGGGCAGAGAGCAACAGCCTGGTCTGTGTCTCTGTCTCTCTTTAAATTACATCGGGCTCTCTGCCTTAGCCTATCCACCTCAGGCTACACCTATAATACCCAGCAGTACTCAGCCCGATAATCTTATCAGTATGTAAAACACATAATCCCAGTGACTCATGAATCAAGTCTCAATCTATAGAATCCCCACCCCATGATCGCATGAGGCTTTGTGGGGACAACTAGACATAAACCATAACAGTCAGTATGCGCCCATTTGGGGTTAGAGTGTGACCCTTGGCAAAACCCTCGTCTCCACGTCTGCAGATGTCTCATCCACTGCACTGTGTCTTTGTTCCACCTCCACTGTGGCTGCCAGTTGAGCTGTTCAGCTACCACACCAGTAGACATGCTGCTTGCTGTGGGCCTGTCACTCCCTGTGGTCATGGGCACGCCATACTGCATGGGAGGAGGGGAGCCCTGCAGTTGGCTATGTGGCTCACTTGGTGGCCTGCAGGAGGGCAGTGTCCTCCTCGGCTGTGGTCCCCATAGCACTGTGAGCACCGAGCCTCCGAGGCTGGAAGGGAGAGGGCAGTAGTCCTGTAAGCTGGCTATGAGTTGCCCCCTTCACAGAGTGAAACCCAGGGCCCAGGCTATAGGGGGTTGGGGTGCCCTCTGAGTACCCTCTGAGTGCCCTGATGGCTGGTCTCTGCCCACTGATGGTCTCCTAGCACCCCGCAGGAGAGGAACAAGAGGGCTTGTCCAGCCCTCACGCTGAGGCGGGACTGCCACTTACTGACCCTGCACTGTTGGTCCTCGCAGCAAGATCAACGCCCGGCTGGATGCCGTCTCTGAAGTGCTGCACTCGGAGCCCAGTGTGTTCAGTCAGCTAGAAAGCCAGCTGCAGAAGCTGCCCGACCTTGAGCGCGGACTCGGCAGCATCTACCATAAGAAAGTGAGTGTGGTGGATCGCAGGGTTGGGCGGCTTCGGGCCTCACGGCTCCTCCGTGGAGGACGGGGTGTGTGTGTGTGTGTGTGTGCGCGTGTGCGTGTGCTTCCTCCAGAGCACTGTAATTTTGGCGGAATTTTGTAAAATCTTGCAGGTAGCATGATAGAACTCAGCAGGTAACTTAGCTTTAGAAATTTTAGCTGTACAAAATAAGGTTTTCGGGGCCTGGCGGGATGGCTCAGTGGCCTAAAGCGCCTGCTTGGGAAATCTTAGGCGGCTTCAGGGACCGCGGTTCGATCCTCGGCACCACATGCTGCGCCAGCCCTGCCCTCTAGGCGGGCTGAGCCGGCCATAAAAATGAGTGAATAAACAAACAAAGGTTCTGAAACAAGAAAATAAATAAATAAATAAAATTTAAAAAAAACAAAAAAAAAAAAA
>PVJA010000875.1:106576-145148 GCA_004027025.1 Myocastor coypus | reverse complement strand
ATTTGTATTGACTCCTTCTTTCTCATTGATTCCCATTAATCTCACGTTGTTCATTTTCGCATCGTCTTGCAGATGATGAATTATTTTTTCCTGCATTCTGGTTGTTTTTAAAAGATCCTTTCTTAGTCTTTCACTGGCTGCAACTGTGTCTTCAAGGTTGGAAACTCTATCTTCATTTTCGTTCATTCGGCTCTGCCAAGTTGTGATCGAGGTTTTATTTTCTTGTATATCTCTTTAAAACTGTTTCATGCGATCTATGTCTTTCCTATATTGCTCCGTCAGGGAGTCCATCATTTTTCTCTTCTCCTCTAATTTTTTATCGATGTCTTCTTTAATAGTAGTGAAGTCTGTCATTATGTTTATCCTTTCTCTCTCTAATACAGAGATTATTTCTGTTCTGTTCTCCTTTCTACTTTTGTGTAGTTGTTCCCCTACTTGGGATGCTATTGATTTAGGCATGTCTTTGTCAACTTTAGATATTATTTCTGCTGTGATGTCCTCTGTACGTTTCTCCAGCCGTTTTTCCACTTCATGTATTTCTTTTTTACTTCAGATGTTATCTCTGATCTCAGTTGCTCTATAAGTTTCTGCACTTGTGTGTCTGCCTCAGATGCTACCAATTCAAAGGTTTCATCTGTATAATTCTCATTTTCTTCCATGATAGTGTCTTCTGTATTTGGTTTGTGTGGACACGGGTCCTGAGATTGCCTCCTACTCCTTGTTGTTATCATTTTGTATGGAAGCGACTTCTGCACTTTGGTGGTGTTATGCTGTGTCTATGGGCGTTTGGTCTGGAGACTCCAAGGTGGTTCTTCTACAGAGGTTGCTGACTCTTGTGTTGGGGGTCTGGCTGCTAGCTTTTGTGAATCCTGGCGGATGTGGTCTGTAGGTGGAGGTGGAGCTTTGGGATTGAGTAGTCCTGGTAGGCTAGTGGACCAGATCGGTTGTCAAACGGGCTATTTGATGGGTTCGGTGCTGGAGCTTGGGCTGGAGGGGTTTAAAAAAAAAAGGGGGGAGGTGGCGGGGAAAAGGAAGGCAGGCCAAGGATCCTGACCCAGCTGGCACGCGGGCTCAGCTCCCAGCGGTGCGTTTTGGGTCTGGGCTGGAACAGGAAGTTATTTGCGGGAACGCAGAGGCGGGGCAGAGGGGCGCAGGGAGCTTACCTGTGGCGGGTGTGCAGGCTCAGCTCCCAGCAATGCGATTTGGGTCTTTTATTCAGTTCTTGTGATCCGCTGCACTCTAAATTTCTTCGTGTGAAGTTATCCAACTAAGGAGCTGTCCACTTTGATGGAGTATCACAAGAAGTTTAAAATGAGATGATGTTGCCTCCCCAGGAAATATTAGAAAGATGGTGAACCCTTTCCATTGGCATTGATGAGTTGATCACATCTGGCCTTGAGCAGCTGGAGTACAATATTTTATCTTCTGCAATCAGGAGAGAGAATGATCCAGGGAACAAGGACAACATTTGGAGCTAGTTAAACTAGAATTAGGTTTTACCTGCATCAATTATTAGCTTATGCATTTAGATAAGGCATACATTCTTCTTAAGTCTAGCAATTCTTATTTATATAATAAAGACTAAGCAAATATCCTATTAGAGCTTCAGACTTAGAGTTTTGATCTGTGGTCATGTGAATATTGACTGAATCGAGCATTACTTTTTAAAAATGCTTCCTCTGAGGAATGGTAGAATAAATGGGGACTGTATATAAGCTTTGTCTGTCCAAGTAACATTAGGTCCTAAAACACATTAACACCAGAAGCTGAGGAATTTATTATAATGTGATTGTGTTGTTTTTCATGACAAAATCTAAAGAAATTTGGAGAGAAGAAAGAACATTCATCTCTTAGAGGAATCGCTGGTTCCTGGAGCTATACAGTTCTGTGACAGATTCTCTGTATTTGGTTAGAGGGAGACAATCTGAATGACAAAAAGAAAAAAATCATGTGAACTCAAGATCCAGACTTCAAGTACTAGCCAACCACTTTGCTTTCCTGCTGCACTCTAGAGAAGATTGCATAGAAAATGATCTACATTGCTGACACTTTTGATAAAAGAATGGACTAACACCTTTCACCTTTGAATTCATGTTTCCAAAGTCAAGTGGCAGGATGACATGAGTGGTGCACTTTATCCTTCACAGACCCCACTGCTAATTATTAATTTTTCTGATGTTTTATTAATTTTAATGAGAAAGAAATAGCACTGAGAGAATTTCAAAACAGGTTAATAAGATAGTTAAAATAATTAATAGATGGCATATTGTCTTCATAGCAGTTATTCAGAGTACAAGATGAAGAAATTATATCTTCTCTAGATACTATTAGTACAAATCTTTCTTCTCATTCACCTGAAAGAAAATAGCTGTATATCTATCTTAACTTTTGAATATGCATATATATTCATACATGAATATATCTATTCTTATGTGCATACATGAATATATATTCTTATGTACATACTTGAATAAATATATATATATATATATATATATATATATATATATATATATTCACTACAAAATGCTCCTTAATTTATATCACCCATTTTGTTTTTCTGTCAGAGGTGGGCATTCTATTGCTGTTAAAGAAGCTGTATTTGGAGAAGTCTTTAAAGGACCTTTGCATATTTGATGCCAGTTCAAATATCGTAGGCACTTGAATTCAGCAAAATAACCCAATATAGTCCAATAGCCCATAACAGTTGTGGGTTATCAGCAGAATTGGAAATGTCAGAGGTTGTTCACATGAACCTTTTACAGCTCAGCATATTAATATGGCTTTACTTTTTATACCTCGTGGTTAGACTTTTCTGCTGGATGATTAAGACCAAGTCATAGGATTGTCCTGCTACAATGTTGTATATGGTTTAATTTCTAAATTTCTGTGTAAAACTATGTAGTTGTTTTTAACATTCCATAGGGATTTAAAATTTAGAATATCAACAATTTCTGGAAAATACCAGTTTCATGTTCTGTCTAAGGCTTTTGATATTCAGACATATAGTGATGCTAAGCTCAACTGTTTCCATTACAAGTTAATAATATCATTAGTCTTTTCTTCTGGATGGTAAACAACTAAAGTTTGCAGATCAAAAAATTAGAGAAAAACAAGGGCTACGAGGATAGCTAATATGTTGGTTGTAGCCCCTCAAGGTTCAGTGAGGACTCAGGACATAAAAGAATCCACTATAATTATTTACTCAGTCCTGGAGTCCTGCATTACCATGTACTATCCCCACTCTTGTCACTTCTTTGGTCCCTGGAGACCTCTAAGTTTATGACCACTCTCCAAGACAGAAAAATAGACAATCTACACAGGTGTAGAAATTGGAAACTTGATGCTTCATTTTCTATCCCTGTACATTCATGAAAGTAACTATGTTATCATATCCTTATTGGTTAAAATATATGTGTGACTAATTATGAGTCCTAGCACTGTTGCTTTGACCATATAACTAAATACCTGAAAGACTTTGGATATATTGTGTTTTTCAAGAGATGTTTATATGTAAACCTTATTTCTTTTCCACAATTATCGTACTAGCTTTAAATACGATAAAGATTATAAAGGAATTAAGTTGCTGTATTTTTAAATGCTTAGTAGCTTTAGAAATGATTGTATTAATCAATCATAAATTATTCATGAGATTTATATGAATTCAAAAATCAATTGTTAATAATGAATAACACTCATGAAGTATATATTGTGTATCAACTATTTAAACACAAGAATACCTTGAATATATTAAATAATAAATTTTTCATGTCTTTTAGAAAATAGAGCATACTGTATAATACATGAGGCTCTGTGATTTCCTAATATTCTTACATTGATAAAATCATAATGAGGTTTGACAGAGGAAGGAGAGATGGAATTTGGTTCATTTAAAGTCCACCCAAAGGGGTCAGCGAGATAGCTCAGCGGTCTGAAGCACCTGCTTAGGTAAGCTTAGGCAGGGACAGGGACCATGGTTCGATCCCCAGCACCATATACCACACCAGCCCTGCCCTTAGGGCAGGCTGATCTGGCCAAAAACAGAAAAAAATCAAAAAATAAAGTCCACCTAAAGGGGAATAATATCACATAATTTAGCAGCTGACCTATCTGTCCTTATACATAACAGATGAACAATTGCTATGTAACAGGTAGTGATTCAGAAATATCCAGCTTAGGAGGACTTGTGTCTCTTTCAAAATGTCAGTTTGGAGTTTTAACAGGTGTTAAAACACAGAGATGTTATAAATCCAATATTTTGTGCTAATCTCTGGGCTGTCATTTTTTAACTCTCCCTTGCCACAGTCTTCCTCTGGAGCCCTTGCTTTGGACAGTGCTGCTTTATACCAAAAATGCTACCTGTGTAGCACACCTGTTTCATCCAGAAGGCAGGTGGCTTAGGACAGCAAAGGGACCCGGTCCCTATGACACTTTGTTAAAAAATGAATCATGCAAACCAAATCTTTTATGGCTCATGAAACCTTGCTAATAAGGCAGATGGCCGCTGTACAACTCCTTGGGGCCTGAAATGCAAATATTGATGTGCTGATAATCACCAGATCCTGGTTTTAGTAATTGTCTCCATCTTCATTATCTCCTATTATTCACCATAAAAAAAAATTCCATTCTTAGTCAAGGAACCTGATGCGCAGAATTTAACTGATATCAAAGCCTTAATGGCTTCATCATCAATAAATTGAATTAAATACCCCTTAATTGGTAATGATTCTTCATGAGAAGCAATAGGTAATAAGATTATAGCAATAGAATATCCAGATATAACGTCCTTAGAAGGAACCTTGACATTATTGCTAATTGGTCATCACTATCTATTCTTTCAGACATATTGGATATATTTCCTCTTAAATATCACAGTTGCAGTTCACCTGTCTCAAGAAGAGAATTTTATTGGAAACACAAAATCTCATTAAACCATAGAATTGGGCACCATCTTTCAATTTAAGTAATGCTAAAAATCCATTGAGCCAAATGGTCTCACCAAGTTCCTCTGGCAAGAATACATCTAAAAGATAAATTTTGACTGAGAATACCAGCAGTCCTTTTTTCTTTCTTTCTTTCTTTCTTTCTTTCTTTCTTTCTTTCTTTCTTTCTTTCTTTCTTTCTTTCTTCCTTTGTTTTTTCAAGGCTTAATATTGAGCAATTCTTTTTCTTACTGCCTCTTTGACCAAGTCTTTATTAAAAATAAGCTATCCAAATTTTCATTCCTTGTACTGGATAGAGATTTTGAGAGTTTATGCAGCGGGCTTCTTTTCTTCAGCAGGTTTCTTTTTCTGCTGGTTTCTTGGGAGCTGCAGGCTTTTTCCCCAAAGGCTTCTTGGGTCCATCAGCTTTCTTTCCTTTCTTCTCTTCCACAGGCTTCTTGCTGGCGACTTTCTTCTCTTCCAATTTGGCTGCCCATGCAGCTGCTTTAGTCATATGGATCTTGTGATTCTTGGCCTGGCAAAGAATGGTGTTCCAGAGCATGGTCTTTGCATATGGGTTCAGCTTCAGCATGGTTCTCATGTTACTCAGTGGATTCTTCTTCAGGACTCATGATGTAGCTTCTTGTGTGGTGCTTGGAGGGCTCTTTGGGTCTCTGAACTCTTCAAGATTCTGCTCAGATCTCTATCAATCATCTTGTGCACAGGCAGGTTACAGTGACTCTTCAGGGTAGCAGCTTTTGCCAAGTGCCATACAGCTCATCTAACTTCTGGAAAGTACTTTCAGTCCAGATGCCCACCAAGAGCAACTTTCAAATTACTCTGTTTGCTTATACTGAGCAGAGTAATGCCCGGGATATTTCTGAAGGCCTTGATGATGCCATTGTCTTCATCATAAATGATGCAAGGTCCCTTGCGCTGGATGCAGTGCTGGTTCCTCATCTTGCCCTTGCCAACCCTCATTTGCTGAGAGGCATAGACCTTGCTGATATTGTTCCAGGCCTTAAGTTTCTTCAGAATGAAAACTGCCTCCTTAGTCTTCTTATAACCTTCAACTTCATCTTCTACCACCAAAGTAAGTTCAGGAACTTCCTCAATTCGATGACCTCTGGGCATGACCAGCGCTGGCACAGCTGTGGCGGCCAAGGCCGAGCAGATGGCACAACGCTTCTGGGTTGTGTTCACTCTGTGGTGGTGACAGAGCCAGGTTTGGTTGGTGCAAATGTGGCCTCCTCAACACATATTTCCAAAGGCACCCTGGCCAGAACGGAGGTCCCACCGCCACAAGCTCTGGGAATTTGGGTCACAGCTCTGCCAGTCCCCCAAGACTCAGTGCTGGTCTGATGACCTGTTAACTTGATGAAGGCATACAGCTGTCGGTTGATTTTCCACAACTTCATGTGAACAAAATTCACACTATCTGGTCGAATGGGGGCCTTGAACACAGCAGGCAAGGTGACATTTTTGCCAGATGGCTCCCTCTTTTCAGAGTACATGGATACTAGGGAAGGAGCACAAGCCGTGCTTGTGAGGAGAGAAGGCTATGCTACAGCCAACCCAGCAGCTCTCACCACTGAGCAAATTTTCCACTTGTTTTCCCTCACTCTTTAGCCATTTTTAAAATTATGTACCAATAAAACACTGCCTTTGTCATGATTGTATTATGTAAAATAATAATAATTATAATAATAAAATAATAATGTGCAATTGTTTTGGTAATAAAAATCCTGGTAAGAGAGTAATTTGAAAAAACTGCTGAAAAGCTAGATTTTGGCATGGAAACGAAAGTTTGCTGCCATCTATAGGCAGATGATAAAGTTCATGGCCAAAAGGAAACTTGAAGTCCAGGCTTATCTACATGGTGCAAGCAGAAGGACAGGTGTTTCCTGATATAATCATATTAGGACCCTTGGCATTTTCAGGGTAAAGTGTGGTCAATATCACTTTGCCTAATGTTTCTCTATGTTGAGATTTTTAGTCCATATGAAGTCTTGAATGGATATCGCAAATTTAAAGCAATACTAGGATAAGAAATATATATATTCCCCCTATGAGCTGGCCATCAGTAACTTTTTTTTTTTTTAATTTTATGTATTTGGTACAGGATCTCACTATGCAGCTTGGACTAGTAGTGACACTCCTCTTGTCAACCTCTCTCCCCAGCGCTGGGATTCCAGGCTTGTGCCACCATGGCTGGTCTTGGTCCCAGGTTCAGCGCACCCTGGTGGTGGGACCAGAGTAGCATGCGATGTTGTGGATCAAATCTCAGTCCCTGCACCGCTAAGAAGATGCTTAGATCACTGAGATATCCCCACAGTCATATCAGTAACATTTTATAAAAAAAAAAAAATGGCACTACAAAAGATTTATGATGTCACTTGAGATAAATTTGGAAGCCATGTGTCATTTACTCTTTGCTATTCTATGTAGTCATAAAATGCACTTACTTTTACATGCAATGATTTCTCTCCCCAAAATTCAGTACTCATAGTTAATATCTATCAGCATTAAATAAAAGACTGAATTTTGAAATAGTGCCCTGAAACAGAACACACATACATATTCACATTTTCTTTTCCTGTAAGTACCTGAGCGTCACTGAATTCAAGTTTTGACAAGAGCTCTGATCATCCAGGTTTTTGCAACGTTTTGCAACGTCCATCCTTCATCCCTCTTCTGATTTGGGATTAAGAGATGCTTTGGATCCTGTGCAGAGCTCCCCACAGCAGTGGCTGCAAAAAGCAGGCCACTTTCATCAGGCCCAGACAGCATTTTCTCCAATATGAAATGCAAAGTACCTAGAAACAGCAGCGCTCCTGGTCTTGCTGCAGGCTGGCTCAGGGTCTCCATAGGAGTTGCCACCACAGGTGGTTTCCAAAGATATCACAAAGGAAAACCATAGTTTTGTAGCTAATCATTTATTTGGCTCTTGCCATTACCATGCACTATCGGAAAGTCCCTCCCAGCTATACTTTCACATCTTGAATTGAAAACACAGGGATTTAAGACTCATCTTTGCTGGATTATCAACTACCACTTGTTGTTTTCTGAACTTACAATATTTGAGGTTTTAAAAAAATAACAAACTGTCATTGCATAATGGAAATGGTGGAGAAGGCAAATACTTCACTGTGAAGTAATTTAAAAATATGTTCATGAAACCATAGTTAATGGATCATCATGAAATGGATCATCTCTACTCTGTTCCCACATCCTGCACAAAAGCAGAGAGTTTATGAATCTTTGTAGTTAAAAATTTATACCTGAGCCGCACATGGGGGAGCATGGCTGTGATCTCAGCACTCTGGGAGGCTGAGACAGGAAGACAGTAATTTGGAGCCTATGGCTTGCAATTTGGAATCTTACCAAGGCTCTTTCTCAAAATAAAATCTGAAAAATGAGCTGAGCATGTACTTTAGGACAAAGATACCAAATTAAACTCTCAGTCCTAAAAAAGAAAGAAGGCTCTATCTGTCCAACCTTTATCATTTACCTTTGTTTACCCCTCTCCCTTAGAATTTGCCAAATACCAATGCAGTGATAGTAACACCGAATAACAACATCTGAGTGTACATTTAAGGCTATGACTACTTCTAGAAACACCAGAATGGATGTCAGAAATATACACAGTCCACACATGACTCACGGGGTAAGGTGTGTGCCAAACCCTAAATGCTGGTGTTGAGGTTAGCTCTCAATTCTCACACAACCTGCCATAGAAAGTTAGAGACACTACATCAAGTCTCGCTTCTTACATTTATCAAATGTGGTTTTGGTAAATCATATGACTTTATGTGTATGACATAAATTACTATGCAAAAATATGTGGGCCTATAGTTATTATTGCTGCTGGCTTAATCTTGAAAAGTGAGTGAGGTGATAGATATTGAAGCCATATCATCTTTGTGGCATCATTACAACACCCACTTCTGGCTGAAAACTTCCTTTTAAAAGTCTTTTATTCAGTTAGCCTAAATCCATACTACTTGTTTCTTTGGACATTTTTCTGAGTCTTTACTTTATTTAAAATTCCCTAATCCAATTTCCTTACGCGTTCACCCAGTAAAAAAAAAAAAAAAAAAAACACTTCTCCTACATAGTGTTCATATATTTTACACTCAATGGAGGACCCAATAAAAAATACTGTAGAGATTAATGTACGAATACAATCTTAAAAGGATTATGGTCTCTATAAAATCCCTCTTACGTCCCAATCCAAACCCAACTTGGTCCACTGTATATTAGTCAGCTTTATTGTTCCTGGATGCAATAAATAAAAACCATAAACTTAAAGGAGGAAGTTTATTTGGCTTACACCTTGGGGGGCTCACTCCGTGGCAAAAATATGTTTGAAGGGTATGGTAAATCAGAGATAGTCTATATATGACAGTTAGGAGGCAAAGTAGGGAACAGTGCCAGAGGGAAAAGGGCTAGAGACCATAATATAGAGCACTCAAGGTCATGCCACCATGACATATGCAGACACGCTTCAGCATATGTTTGTATGATTTTTGTTGTTGTTGTTTTGTTTTGTTTTTTGTTTTGTTTTTGTTTTTGTTTTTTTGGAAACAGGGTCTCGTTATGAAGTTCAGGCTGGCCTTGAGCTCACTTGCTCACTTTTGTAGCCCAGGCTGGTCTCGAACTCGCACTGATCCTCCTGCCTCAGCCTCCCAAGTTCTGGGATTATAGGTGTAAGCCACCATGCCCGGCTCAGCATATGTGTTTGCAATCAACTAGATATTTCTTAATAAAATGAAGCTGGCATATCAGGTTAAGTGTGATGTGCCTTTTAGTTCAGTCATGGCTGCAACAACCAGCCTCCATTGGCTTCTCTTCTGGAATACACTGTCTTTACCTAAGGCAAAAGAGGTTCCTACGTCTTGCTTCAGGGCCTCATCTCTCACATCTAAGCAGCTAAATGTGTGTGTGTTTGTGTGTGTGTGTGTGTGTTTGTGTGTGTGTGTGTGTGTGTGTGTGTGTGTGTGTGTGCCGGAGAG
This sequence comes from Myocastor coypus, assembly GCA_004027025.1. Classification (NCBI taxonomy): domain Eukaryota; kingdom Metazoa; phylum Chordata; class Mammalia; order Rodentia; family Myocastoridae; genus Myocastor; species Myocastor coypus. Next base: position 135,211 of record PVJA010000875.1, on the reverse strand, counting down.
GGGAGAACATGTGATGCTGGTGAGGACATTTTTACCTCCCACAGGCAAATCAAGAAGGCAAATACTTCAGTCTTTCCTCCCTGGATCAACCCTCTCAAATGTACTCCTGATGGCTTCTCCAAAGGCCCCTACAGCGTCAGGCTGGATAACTGTCCTAGTTACTTTTTCTGTTCCTGAGCCTAAATACCCAACTCTGAAAATTCAAAGAGGAAAGTATTACTTTAGCTTATAGTTTGTAGAGGTTTCAGGTCATATTTGGCTAGCCCCAGTGCAAGACACCATAGCAGAGGGGTTTCGCAGAAGAGAAACAAGACATGGCAGGACAGGCAGGAAGCAGGAAGCAGCTGGACTCCCTTTCTGGCTGCATTTCGTCTGGGCTACAGGCCTATTGATTCATGACACCCATATACAGAGTTGGGCTTCCATTACCCACACCCTCAACTATCCTAAGCCAATGGGTGGAATAATGTAGTTATCAACCACTCTTAATACACATTCAGATACCCCAGGTATAGCCATCTCTGAAAAGTCCCACCTATGAGCACACATGAAGCTAAAAGTTGTATGGTAACCAATGGGAGCAGCCACATATGATCAGTGCCTTCTCTAGTTTATTATCTGCATTTACTCTACTGTCCTTTATTTCTGCTTCTGGTAGTGTATTACCAGACATGCTACCAACATTTAAGCTTTTTTTTCACCCTATGTCTTGATTGACTCCTGACTCAGGGATTGTTTCTAAGACTTCTGAATGGCATACACCTCAGAGAAGTTGGTTGGGATCTTCCATTTTTTTTTTCTCTCCAAGTCCTAGTGCGACTGTATCTTATTATGGACTGAATATATGGTCATCAGGGAAATTAATACCCATGTTTAAAAATACATGAATAGGTTAGGCATACCAGTCATTGTAAACTTGTGCTAAGTCAAACAAGCATGAGCCTGAAATTTTAGAGTTTGGGGTACAAGTCACAAACAACCCTAAGTGACTTGCAACTTTCTGTGCTTAATCCTCTGAGATGCAGTCCAATTATGGCATGTCACTCACTACACAGTGGGACTACTGGAAAAGCAGTCTGTTAAAGGTAAACAAAACACGTAAAACTTGGACTTTTATGTTGTCATACAACACTCTTTCTGGTTTTACTTTCATACTAGTCATGAAGTTTAATTCATGCAGCTTACAGTGGAATTAATCAGATTTCATCCTTCAAGCACCACAGTAAGCTATATACCATCAGTACTATTTTTTTGAAATGAACCTTGTGTTAATTGCATTCTAAATACTGTAATTGTCACTAGTAACACATACTTTCCATTATAGGTCTTGTGGCAGTAACTTAAAATAATATTCATAATGCTCAAAATTTGTCATGTACCCAAAACTTAGAATTTTTATAATTTAAAAAAATTAAGTCAATTATCACTGACTCTGCTTATCCCTTACCACCACCAAGGAAGCATATATCACCATTCTTGGGCTGTACAGATAGCTCAGCAGACTGATCTTCCTGCTTAGGCAGAACACAGTGACCAAGGTTCGATTCCTGGCATGTTATGCTGTCCCAGCCCTTGGCATGCACTGAGCCAACGATTGAGACTGGGTGTGATGGTGCAAGCCTGTAATCCCAGCACTTGGGATGCTTAAAACAGAAGGATTACTGTTAGCCCCATCTACGTAGTGAGACCCCGTAGACCCTGTAATCCCCCCAAAAAAACCTCACCATATACCACAGACCATAAACATTTTCTCCGACATTATCAAGAAAGGAAATGATGTCATAATTTGAACACTGACATATCTGATTCCAATAACCTCAAATTTGACTATAAGTCATTTATTCTGCTGGAGGAAGAGAATGAAAAATTAAGATTTCTTAATAATCTTTGCTCTCTAGGTTCTTACAAGTGTAGCAAAGAGGAAAGAAGCCGTAAAAGCTCCTCACAGAAATGAGTCAGTCCCTGGAACAATCAGACACTGTTTTCCTGCAAGTCCTGGAGTCTGGAGTCGAGTAAGACTTCCTCAGAGGAGTAGAGACGCAGTGTTCTGGCCACCCTCCTGGCTATGTTCTTTTGCATGGTGCTGCTCTAGTTCACCTGAAAGCATCCTCATCACCTATGAAATGGCATTCTGCTAAGGCTTTATCTGACTCTTCCACAAGCCAGACAGTCTCTTTGTACTGCACCTAGTCCAGGTTCCACTTGGAGCTGTGCTAGCCTCTAAACCTAGCTTACAAGCCCAGCTTACAGGCTACCATGGATCCAGCACCTGGAAACAGCATCCAGGCACCAGCATGCTCCATGATGTGTTTTGTTTTCAGACTAGAAAAAGGCGCTGAGCTAGGACAATGTTGCGTAGTGACCACAGCTCCTATTTATTTGGGTGTTAGCAACTCAGGACCCAAAACACAACATCTTTGGATCTATATACATGGTCAACATTTGCTTTGATGATAACAATAAAGCAAATTAAGCTGCATATTAATTAGTTTCCAATTTGAAATAATGGACCCGTGACTCAGCATTGATGTTTTTCCAAAGTAAACTATGCCATTTCTCACCAAGGCTTTGAAAATGGGGTTTTAGGAATTCAATATTAATGTGATAGATTTTCTGATACACGGAACATGAATTGTGTATGAGGAACACTAATTTGTAGAGTCACAAGAGACTCTCAAGCTTAAGATGTACATACAACATACAAAGCAAGCCCCAGAAAAAGTAGATGTGATGCATTTATTAAACCAGTCTAGAATGACAAGCAGTGGTTGTCTTGTTTGCGCTACATGGCCATTCCCAAGTTCAGACCCAAGAATTTAAGAATGATCTGGATAAAGCACGTCACAACCTATCATAATATATATAAAAGCCAGACAGGCTAAACGGCAAAGAAATTAGGCCTATAATGAGTTAAATGTGTCTTTTACGGTGGATGAGGAAAGATTAAGATCAGAGAACTTGGGAATATCCCTCTGAGGTACTTATGGAAGAATCCGAAAGATAATAGATCACATATAGAATTCGACATTTTATATTGATGGGGCTGCCAATTGTACTACAGCAGGTGGATGTGATGGATTGAACAGTGTATCAGAGAAGAGTTTATGAAAATTTTCTAATGTTACACAACATAATTCTTTCTTCAGTACTTTGCAAACCTCCACACTAGAGTGTTCAATAATTGAGAAAGTATTTAAATGAGATGATCTACCTAATAGGACAAGATGCTAATTGCAAAATAGTAAGGATATAAAAAGACTGTAGGAAATAGGTTTAATTTAATAAAATGAATGCAAGTTCCTGCATGGGAGTAAACTGTGAGATTTTATTGGAAATTTGGTACATTTTCTGATGCTTCTTTTGCTTAGCCATGTCTGTGATTATTTTCCACTCTGTAGTGGTTGATACATTGTGTCAACTTGGCTGGATGACTCAGTGGCCCTCGTTCCTAGTTGGCGGGAACCGCACCCTGGGGTATAATTGGTTCCTCCCTGGAGCGTGATCAGGGCCTGCCTAGGATATGATTGGCTGCTCCCTGAGCGGGATCAAGGGCCCATCCTGGGTATGATTGGTTCCACCCTAGGGCACAACACAATGGGCCCACATCAGAATGAATGAGCACAAAGAGACTTTTTAAATGACTGAAGAAGGAGCCAAGACCACTTCGTTGGAGAAGCTTCAGTCTTTGCACTCAGCCTTAACTTCATCATATGGCTTCCATCACAGACTCTTCAGCTTCCAGCTTGGATCTTTTGCCATCCATCGCAGATTCTTGAGCGTTCATTACAGACACTTCAGTCTTCCAGCGCAGACCCATCAGCCAATGGATAGAAATTTACATGGAGTGCTGCAGTGAAGTTCAGACTTCGGGACTGAATTCTTCAGTCCGGAGCATGCAGATGCCCTCTGCATGCTTCCTCATCTGACTCTCGCTGACTACTATAACCCAATCTTATAATTCCTTATGGATTGTATATTTTGTGTTAATATTCATTCCTTATATTGTATCTGTTCTGTTCCTCTAAGTAAAACCCTGACCAATACACATGCCTAACAAAAAGAGTACAAAGAAAACAAAATGAATTCTTGGGATTCCAATATGTAAGACATGCTTTGGGAGCAAAACAATAATTAATTTAATGACATTAAAATGATTGCATGAAAAACTTCTCTCAGTGTTAGAAACTTACACCTTAAAGGACAGATAAAGACAGTGATCATTCTTTGCTTTTGGCTAGCTTCCGTGTGAAATAAAACCTACATGTCCCCTTAGTAGATAAATGCATCGTGGTGGATTAACTGATGTGTAACTTGGAACACCCAGATGAACTGAATCAACATGGTTCTGGGTGTGGAAGGCCCACCTGGGGATTGTTGCCAATGGCATAAAAAGAGAATTAGAGGCCGATGCGATGAGTGCTGTTGATCTTCCTGGTGAAACCTGTTGATCTGGCTTTCCTGATAAGAACTTACTCCACTGAGCTGTCTCCCCAGCCCCCAGAGCTCTGGTCTTTACTTCAAGCATTGTTTCCTGGCTCTACTGCCGACCGCTCAGCCTGCTGGCACAGATCTTTCATCCTGCTGGTACAAGCTTGCTAGCTTCCACCACTGTCCTTTGGGCCTTCACTGTGCAGATTATTGAAGCAGATTTGCATGAGCCATTGCCATAGGATCTAGGCTTCCAGCTGGACTCATGAGGGGCATTGTCACTGAGTTTTTGTCTTCAGCTGGACTCATGCTGAACATTGCTCTCATATCCAGCCCCTCAGCTGAATTCTTTGGGTCTCTAAATGTGTGGACAGTCCTTTGGCGTTCTTTTGCATTTGACTCTTCAGGTGAATAATATGAAATAATCCTATAAATCATATGTCCTCTATTAAGTTGTTTTCCTTATAGTCCCTGACTATAACATGCATGCAACCATAACTAAGAATGTTGAATGTTCTTAGTAAAGTTTTAGATTAACTTGCTAGTGAAGCATCATATAAAATAGCTGCTATCAAAATATAACTTGAAGGGTCGACCAGATAGCTCAGTGGACTAAAGCACCTGCTTAAGCAGAGTGCAGCAGCTAGGCTTCCATCCCTGGTGTGCCATGCAGCATTCCCAGGATGCCCTGAGATGGTGATTGAGACTGGGCATGGTAGCATGCATATGTAATCCCAGCACACCTGGGAGGCTGGAAACAGAAGAATCACTGTAAGTCCAATCAACATAGTGAGTCCCTGTAAACCCTCTAGACCCTGTCTTAAATTATATATATATATATATATATATATATATATATATATATATATATATATCTTACACCAAATATCAGCAGCTTAGCACAATATATATTTATTTCTCTTATACAATTCACCTGCACAAGTGTTCCTGCTACTGTCTTTCTTCCACGTGGTGACTGGAGGATGTAAATTTCTATCCACTGCATCCTTCTTGGTCTCTTAGGGCAGCAGTGGCTTTTGCCTTTTAGGGAAGAATGAGAGGTATGGAGTAGGGATACCTAGTTCATAACTACCTTGACTCAGGAATAGTACTCATAAAGCTCTCTCAAATCAGACAAAAACTAAGAACTTGGTCCCATTTTGACTTCAAGATCAGTCAGAAAATGTTTTTGACCACGTGGTCATCTTCAAGTGAATGCTATGGGAACAGGAACACAAAATTTAATATGGAACAGCCACTGTCACAAATCTCAACTTCAAGCCAGCTAATGAATTTTGACATTTGTGGTCATATTTCATTGAGATAAAAAATAACCAAAAACAAAATATGAAAAATGCAAATTCCAATCATTTAGGAATGAGAACCTCTTTTCATCTTCTGCAGTAATTTGAATTTATGCAGAGGGTCTTGTCCTTTTTGATGACAAGCAATTTTTTCCATCCAAAACATGATTTCCCCTTGAATAACAAATTGAAACTGGAGGTGAGTAGTTGTAGAAGTGCAGAGTACCTGGAAAATTTGTTGCCATGACAATGTAATTCACATTATTAATATCTTTTATATGTTTTTTTCTTTTCAGATGGATGGAGTTTAATAAAGGCATAAAATGTCCTCCAAAACACTGGAAAAAACAGGAAATTTTCATTTGAATCATAGTCATATTTTTTCCACTTAAAAATGTTCTGTAATAAGAATAAGTAAAATTTTGCTCTATCAGTCTAGATGCACACTGATTCTTTCAAACAGCTGTAAGTACTGAGCTCAAGCATGCCTGCACAGCAGCTCATGTTTAGGCTGCTCTGAATATGTTGCATGTCAATATTCATACTGTATATGTTGCTTTGAATAAAGAGATGATAGTAAAATAAAATATCAGTGATAGCAGTGTTCAGAATGAAGAATAACTTAACTCAGGAATTACAAGGAAATATACTAATATTATACTATTTAAATTAGATTAACACTTTCTATATTTGGTACCGACATAGCAAATACTATTGCGTTCCAATTTGAGACACTAGAGTGCTAACGGAATTATGCACTAAATCCTTATGCTTATCTGTACACACACACACACACACACACACACACACTCTCTCACACTCACACACGTACGCACCTGTTAGATTCCTAATAGTACTTCAGTGTTCCTAGTTCATGAAATTTCCTTTGATTTTGCCTCCGTATTTGATATCTAGCTTCCTTCTCAGCAGAATATGAAAATATATATTTTATTTTATTTATTTGTTTGTTATTATGGCCAGGTCAGTCTGCCTTGGGGGTGGGGCTGGCACAGCATGTGGTGCTGGGGATCGAACTGCGGTCACTGCAGTTGCCTAAGCTTTCTTAAGTAGGTGTTTTAGACCACTGACCCATCTCACTGGCCCGAAAATGTGTATTTTAAAAATAATCCAAATGCATAAAATAAGAGAATTAATTGTATGCTTTAGCACCAGATCTCTCATTTCAAACCCTAGTTGCTGCACTACATGGAGTTATTGAAGAAATTTTATGTGATAGAAATGAAGTTCTTACACAGGGCATTTTATTCCATCACAATGTTCATAGGTAGAATATGAAAACAATTTTTAAGTGTTTAGTAAATAGTACTTTTAGCCAAGCTACATAGATTTGTGCTTCTTTTTGCTTGCTTTTTCTTTTTTAATTTGTATTCAAATATTACTATTTGTTGGCAGTTGATTATGATTGCAATCATCATGTGGGTTGGCTCATGTAACTAATGCATTTTAATTCTACCTTTCCTTCTCTTTTTGTACACCCTGTCTTTCCCTGTTGCTTTTTTTCTTAGCAGCCAGATAATCCTCATCAACATGAGTTCTACCCTTTTAGGAAAAGTGATGTAGTACTTAAAGGCAGTTGAAGCGTATTTCTAAAGGAATCCTGTTCACAAAACATCTCACTATAGCAATATTTCATAAAATATTGTCTGGGAAACAGTACATAAAATTTCATGTAGGTTTTCAGGGACATCTTTAAATGTATGTAAGCGCTACCGTGCCATTTAATTTATTTTCTGTTATTGTATAACATGAGACCTATGTTTAAGAATAGGCTATTCTTTGTCCCACTTAAAACTTGCTTCATAGTAAAGGAAGCTCTTGCCTGGCAAGCACAAGGGCCAGAGTTCAATCCCTGGTTCCACAAAAAAAAAAAAAAAAAAAAAAAAAAAAAAAAAAAAAAAAAAAAAAAAAAAAAAAAAAAAAAAAAAAAAAAAAAAAAAAAAAAAAAAAAGAAAGAAAGAAAGAAAGAAAGATTTGCTTCATGAAAACTTGCTTCATTAAAACTAGCGCGCACACACACACACACACACACACACACACACACACACTGTGCCACATACAACAAGCAATTTCTTTTTTTTAGTGTAGAACAGAAAAAGACATGACCTGATTCTCCCACCTTAGCTTTACTCAATTCTCCTTTGCTTCAATCAATATACGTTTTGTGGGGTTTTTTGTTGTTGTTTTTGTTTTTTTGTAGTAGTATCAGGGATTGAACTCAGGACCCTGTGCTTGCCAGGCAAGTGCTTATTGTACTGAGCTATCTCCCCAGCCCATAAGCAATATACATTTGAAAGAAACAAACTTATTATTCCACTAGCAAATGTATAGCTGTGAGACTATGGGCTTTCTAACATCTAGTCCACCAGAAAACAGAAAAGAAAGCACATTATATAAAAAATAGAAAACACATACTGTTATTTTAATGTACACGGTACAGGGTCTCACTATGCAACTCAGCCTCAACAATGAATCTCTGTGTTTAACCTTCCCAGTTCTGGTATTACGGGGTGGGGGTATGGGCATGAGCCACCACCCGCAGTCTCAGTGGCTGCCTCAGCCTACCCAGGACTAGGCCGGGGTGGCATGCCATGCTGGGGATCAAATCCCAGTCTGTACACTTGCCTAACCAGCTCTTAGTCTGCTGGCTAAGCTATCTTATCGGTCCTGTATGGAAATTATAATTGTAAAATTCTAATGTTATTTCCAAATTCATAAAATTCCTCCACTGTTATTAATGGAAATTCTCTTGTAAAAAAGAGTTGTTGCTTTTATTTCATTTATTCATTCAATATTAATTTTCATAAATGTGAATTCATGGATATTTAACTCTTTGGGTTATTATCCAGTAGTAATAGTTATTTACTGTGCTGCTGAAGTTGTTCCAAGAAGAAGCTCTTAATAAGCATTAATTAAAACCAATTATGTTCTCTTTTATAAGTGGGCTAGTGTTTTGCATTTATAATGAATCAAATACAGTGAAGTTTACGTGAGCAATGGAAAGAGTTTGCCCTGGAAACCATTTTCTCTTGGTTTTATCACGTGTATATAGGCAAGACAGCTGTCTTCACACATACATTATTCTATTCTGTTTCCTTTTCCCCTGTTAAGCTACAAAACAAATGAGTTGATCATAAGCAAAAAGTGCTCTGCGCAGTTGCTTCTCCGAGTATACAACAAATCTGTGTTTCAGACTTTGCTTACTGTTGAATGGTAGTCATCTAGCAGACAGGTACGATACTCTCTTTTCTGGATACACTCAGTTCTTTCTGCAAATGTGTTGCTATCTAGTAAAAAGAAAGTAAATATGATAGTATTGATGAATCAATTTCTCTGATCCATTAAAGAAAATGGCTGAGTATGGCCTATAATGCTGACATTCTAGGGGCTGAAGAAAAAAAAATTGACTGTGAGTTTGAAGTAAGCCTGGGCTACAAAATGAACTCAGAGCTAGCCTGAACTGGAGACAGAGACAGAGACAGAGACAGGGATAGAGACAGAGACAGAGACAGAGACAGAGACAGAGACAGAGACACCATTTAAATTAGAACTAGTTTTCTTAAGGCAACAACTAACTTACATATCAAAATAGAGGTTACAGGTGAGCCACATGGGTGGGAAGAGACCCTGACCACATCCTCCTCTCAGTTGTGGGAACCTCCATCCAGAGAAGAACCCACGTGCCTGACCCATCCCCTAAACCTTGGGACAGGCAAGGTTGGGGCCTTTTGGGACAGACATGGGACTTCCCATGTGGGAAGTTTTTGGGACAAGGCAAACAGCTTGTCCAGAGGAACCCAGAGGAAATCCATTCTATCAAGGGAAAACATTTTGTGCGTTGACTTAGAATTGATTCTGTTATACAACTGTAGACTGCTGCTATGTTATAATAAAGGGCAAAGCTAGTGGCAACCACAGTTTGCTGAATTCTAAATTGTGTCTGATATACTAATTATTGTGAATTGTATGCTGTAGCTAGGGTATCATATCTATTCTAATTTGTTTTCTCTTGGGTAAGAATATTGGAACACTCTTGGGTAATAACTTCACTGTATCCTATAGCAAATGATGAGGAACAGAGCAAAATAGAAACTAAATTTCTGCTCTCAAATAATTGGAAAGGTAGGATTTGGGCACAGGTACAAACCAAGAATCTCCTACACACAAATGATATTCATAAAGGACAACTTTTTCTACACAGGCTTCCATAGTGTTTCCACAGTTACCTCCTACCAAAACTCTCAAACTCTCAAACGATCATGACAGAAAACAAAATGAGAATTTTTTTTTTTTTTGAAATCTGGAAATGTCAAGAGAAAGAAGCAAAGTGGAATCGCAACCTCCAGCCCACGGAGAGCAGGTCTAAAGACATCAAAATAGAAGAAATTGGATGTCACAAGCCTGAAATTTCTGAAATGATAGCAATTGAGGTACAGGAACAAATCCAGGAGGCTATAGACTAAGAAATCAAATCAGAAATAATCTCTCAGGTTTTCTTAAGGCAAATGACAACCACAATTAAAGAATTGCTTGGCATATCTAAAGGAGACATAGATAAAAATAATACAGAAGCATAGGAAAATAATGGAACACTTGAATGAATAATAAGGAAAGAATTAGAATGAATGAGTTACATAAGAAAAAAAACAGGAAAATGGTTGGAAAGGAAGAAGTAAAATTGTCATTATTTGCATGCAACATGATATTATAGAAGACCCCAAAAACCTAATTAAGAGAATTATAGATTTAATAATCCTATTTAGCAGCACAGTAGGATATAGAGTAAACACTCAACAATTAATAGCATTTCTATACAGAAACAACAAAATCACAAAGAGAGAAAATACGGAAACCACGCCTTTCACAATAACACCTCCAAATAGGGCCAGCCAAATAGCTCAGTGGATTAAAGTGCTTATAAGCAGGCTGAGAGATCAGGGATTCAATCCCTGGACCTGCATTGATGGCCCTGCCCCCATGACTCACTGAGACAGCAATTGAGATTGTGCATGGTGATGTGTGACCGTTATGCCAGCTCTTGGGAGGCTGTAAACAGGCAGACCACTGTAAGTTTGGTTTAGTAGTGAGACCCTGAGCATCCTGTAGACCTTTCCCTAAATACAATAAAATAAAATAACACCCCCAAATTCGAAATACTTAGTAAACAATCTCACAAAGGAAGTAAAAGATTTATACAGATAAAATTATAGTACTCTGAAAAAGGATCAAAGAAGATTTGAGAAAACGAAAAGATATTCTTTGCTTCTGGAAGACCCAACACTGTGAAAATGGCAATACTCTCAAAATTGTTATACATATTCAATGTAATCTCAATTAAAATACTGTTAGTATACCCCACAAATCTGGAAAAAAAAAGATGCCTAAAATTCAGCTGCAACCAGAATGTAGAATAGCAAAAGCAATCCTGGGTAACAAAGGAAAGGCAGAAGACATCACAATTCCTGACTTGAAATTATACTACGAAGGTACTATGATAAAATCAGCTTAGTACTGGCAATTAAAAAAAAAATGAGAAACCATGGAACAGATTAGAAGTTATAGGCAAAAATATAAGCTCATTCAACCAACTTAGGTTAAACAAAAGCACCAAACATTTTCAATGGAAGAAAGCTTCTTTAACAAATAGTGCTGGAAATACTGCCTTTCTACCTGCTGAAGACTTAAAATAGACCCTTGTCTATCACCATGTGCAAAAGTAGAGTCAAAATGAATCAAGGATTTAAATATTAAAATTGAAACACTTGGGAAGCCTGGCAGGTGGCGAAAATGGCAGAGAACAGCAGTCAACCTGCCAAGAGAAGCAGGAGCAGCGTGGAGAAGGAGGCGGTGTCAGCCGTGCAGGTAATGGCAGGCTTCAGCCACCGTTGGCAGGAATAGTGGGTCCTGGCATCCAAAGAAGCTGAGCTGGGGGTGGAACTGAATGAGCACAGCTTAGGGTTCGACACACTGACGGAGGTAGGTGAGACTCGTGAGTGCTTCCACATGGTTGAAGGCGTGCGAGTGGAGCGCACTGTCAAAGAGATGCTGCCTGACTTGGAGCGCAACAAGGAGCAGACACAGGAAATCTTCGAGACACTGACCCAGGAGCTTGAGGCAAGGGGAAAAGAACTCCGTGAATCCTGGGAAAAGCACAACATTCCTCTCCTGGGAGATGAGAAACCAGCAGCCCAGGAAAACTCGGAAGGGGCTGCGGCTAAGGCTAGCTCAGCTGGACCGTTGGTTTCTCAGAGATCAGGCCTCTGCAGTTTTTTCTACCCTGACTCCCACTTCCAGTTTTTCTTTATTATTGCTATTATTACTATTGTTATTGTTATTTTCTTTGCTGTTGAAATATTTTTGGTGTCAATTGAATGTTTGGGTCGAAAGAAAGAAAGAAAGAAAGAAAGAAAGAAAGAGGGCCGGCAGGATGGCTCAGTGGTCTAAAGCGCCTGCTTAGGAAAGCTTGGGCGGCTGCAGGGACCGCAACAGGCTGAGCCGGCCATAAAAATAAATAAATAAACAAAAGTTCTGAAATAAGAAAAAGAAAGAACGAAAGAAGCCGGGCATGGTGGCGCACGCCTGTAATCCCAGCACTCGGGAGGCTGAGGCAGGAGGATCGATGCGAGTTCAAGACCAGCCTGGGCTACAAAAGTGAGCTCAGGGCCAGCCTGAACTGCATAGTGACACCTTGTCTCAAAAAGACAAAAAAAAAAAAAAGAAAGAAAGAAAGAAGAAAGAAAAAACTGAAACACTAAATTTTCTGGAAGAGAATGTAGGTCGAAACCTTAAGGATATAGGGGTAAGTAAAGAGTTCATAAACAAACATCAAACTGACCACGAAATATTTCAAAAATCAGCAGTTGTGATTTCACCTTTTGAAAAGTTCCTGCACATTAAAAGAAATCAGAAAGAGAGTAAAATAAAACCCAGGAAGTCAGAAACAACTATATTAGACTGTAGTAATCCTTTGAACAAAGAACACCTCTCTAGAACATATAAAAGATTTTAAAAATCAGGCCTCCAAGATTCAAATACCCAATGTACATATGAGCATCTGAGATTAAGGTACACCTCACAAATAAAGAGATACAGATGGCAAATAAATATATGAAAAAATGTTCAACATCATTGGACATTAAAGAGATGCAAATTAAAGCAATGCTGAAATACCGTCTCATGCCAGAAAGAATTGTACCCTCAAGAAGTCAACCAAAAACAAATACTAGAGATTGTGAGGAAAAAAGAACACTTCTCCACTGTTGGTGGAAGTGTAGGCTGGTACAACTATTATCGAAATCAGTATGGAAGTTCCTCAAAAAGCTAGAACTGTAAGTCCCACTCAAGCCAGCTATTCCACTCTTAGATATTCTTTCAAAGGAAATGAAATCTTCATTCCATGGTGATATATGTGCACCCATTTTTATAGAAGTGGAATTTGTCATAACCAAATATGGGAAACAACCCAAAAGTCCACAAGTGGAGGAATGGGAGAAAAAAAAAAAAAAAAAAAAAAGATATGGTATTTTCACACAAGAGTATTGTTCAGCTACCAAAAAAAGATAAATTTGAGACTTTTGTAGGTAAATGGATGCAGCTAGAGACTATATTAGTAAGTGAAATCAATCAGATCCACATGTGCAAACACTGTATTATCTTGCTAGTGTGAGAACTTGAAAGAGTAATTAAATTCTAAAATCTACAAATAAATTGCTCAGTGGGAAGGAACAACTGGAATGTGGAAAAGGACAAGTGAAAGAACGAAAAAGATAGATAGATAGATAGATAGATAGATAGATAGATAGATAGATAGATACATATAGTTTGGATAATTATATTGTTGATTTCTGCTGGTCTTTCGGAAGAAGTTAATGCCTAAAATTTTTTTTAATTTTACTATGATTTTCCCTCTCTTTAATTTCTTATAAATTATTTGTTATTGTTATCACATTTGCTTTGTTTTGTTTTGCTTTGTTATGTTTTTCTCCTTAAATGAATCTTACACATTTATATCTGGTAATGTGAACAACTCCTTTAAAGATAGCATCGAATACAATAGCCATTATGAATTCCTATTACTTTGTTTAGTGAAATCTTGTACTTTGTACATTTCTAATACTTTTCTGTCACTAGTTTGTGGGTTTTTTTTTGTGTGTGTGTTTTTTTTGTTTTTGTTTTTTTTTTTTTTTTTTTTTTTTTTTTTTTTTTTTTTTTTTTTTTTTTTTTTTTTGTCTTTTTGAGACAAGAGTCTTGCTATGCAGTGCAGGCTGGCCTTGAGCTTACTTTTATAGCTCATGCTGGTCTTGAACTCGCACTGATCCTCCTACCTCAGCCTCCCAAGTGCTGGGATTACAGGCATGAGCCACAATGCCCGGCTTGTATTGTTTAAAAATAAAGAAAAGAAATTAGAATGCATAAATCATGCAGAGATATTGGGAAAATTTAAAACTCCACTGAAAGCTGATAAAACTGCTTGAACCACCTGAAGACAGGGTTGCAGCTACTGATCATAAAGGGAAAGATCTCTCAGACACAGAAAAGAACCAGGAAGTAACAGTGCAACAGCAGCAAGATGATGCCAATAAAAACAATATTAATAGTTGTCTACAGAAAAAATTAGCTGTTAACACAAAGGATATTTAAAAGAAAAGTCTATATGCAGAAGTAATAGTAAAATGTTTTCCAAACATGGGGAAAAATCTGGCATACAGATAAGTTAGACCTGTAGAATTAAAATAGATCTATGCCAGGCATATTATAATTAAGAACCCAGAAATGCAGCACAAGGGCAGAATTTTAAAAGCTGTTAGAGAAAACAAACAGAGCCCCTATAAAGCAAAGCCCATTGGAATCAGTTAAAACTTCTCAGAACAAACTAACAAGTAAAAAAGAGCTTAAAGTATTTCAAGTCCTGAGACAAAACAACTTCCAAGCTATATTGACGTATTTAGCAAAACTACCTTTCAAACTCAATGGAGAAATAAGATACTCTCAGGACAAACAACAAATAAAGAAATTCATGACCACCAAACCAACCCTATAAAGTACTGGAAGATATATTAGAAATTGATGAAATGAACAAAATTCCAAGAACAAAAACGGAATGAAATCACCAAGCAGGGCAAGAAATTAAACAGAAGAGAATGGTGGTGAATCAATAGCAAAAAAATAACATGACATAGTTGAGCCAATACTTATCAGTTTTAACCATTAATGTAAATGGTCCCAATTCAACAATCAAGAAACAGATGATGATTTGGATCATGAAACAAAATCCAACAATCTGCTATGGAGAATTATAGTCAGGAAGAAGCTCATAGACGGAAAGACAAAGAATGCATGGCTGGTGATGGCAAGGTGCGAACTCAATCCCTGATTGAAAAACAAAGCATGGAAAACAATACTTCACAGGACAGGAGATCAGATAAAAAGCAGAGGTAGCTACTGTTTGAAGACAATATGAACTTTAAACCAGGAATGATCAAAAGAGATAAAGAAGATCACACTTTACTTGTTAGGCGAAAACTTCAAGAGAAAGATATAAAAAGCATAAATAGATATGCCCACTGTAGAGGATCACTGAACTGTATAAGACAAATATTAGTAGATATGAAAAATAAAATAATAACACAATGGTAATGGGGAACCATAAACACTTATTGTCACATAGAGATAGGTGGAAATAGATGAAGTAGACTAAAAAATTGCAAAGAAATAACAACTGGATCAAACTTGTGAACAAATGGATTTAGTAGATCTTTGCAGAGTGTTCTACCTAAGAAACATTTACACATGGAACATTCTCTGAAATAGATCATAAGGACTGGCCAGATATCTCAGCAAATAAAGTGTCTGCTTAAGCAGACACAGGGACTGGGGTTCAATCTCAGGCATGTCCAGCCGGCCCCACTCCCAGGGAATGTTGAGATGACGATTGAAACTGGGCACAGTGATGAGCGCCTGTAATCCCAGTGCTTGGGAGGCTGAAAATCAAGAGGATCACTCAAGTCCAATCTTTGTAATGATACCTGTAGACACTATACTAAATGCATTTTTTAAAAATTTAAAAATAAAATATATCATATATGAGCCCAGAAACATGTTGAAGTAAATGAAAAGAAACTGAAATTATTCCATGCATATCATGGAACCGTAGTGCAGCAAAATTAGAAATTATTCACAAAGGAATCTGCAAAAAAATCCATAAACATATGGAAATTAAACAACACTCTCCTGAATAACAAATGGGTTACAAGTGAAATCAAAGAAGAATTTAAACAGTATCTATAACCAAATAAAAATTAAAATGCAAGTTATTGAAACCTGCGGGATGCAATGGAAACAATCCTCAGGCTGAAATTTATAACAGTGAATTCTCACATCAGTAAAACAGAAAGTGCATAAATAAATAACTTAATGCTGCATCTCCAGCTTTTAGAAAAAGAAGAATGAGTGAAGCCCAAAGAGGGGAGAAATTACAAAGATCAGCACACAAACTGATGCCATTGAGACTAAGAAAACAGTGCCAAGAATCACTGAATCAAAGATTTGTTTCTTTGAAAAAATAAATGAAACTGATAAATCAATACCTAACATTATTTTAAAAAGGAAAGAAAGGCCTGGCGTGGTGGCGCACGCCTGTGATCCCAGCACTCGGGAGACTGAGGCAGGAGGATCAGTGAGAGTTCGAGACCAGCCTGGGCTACAAAACTGAACTCAAAGCCAGCCTGAACTGTACAGCGAGACCCTGTCTCAAAAAGAAAAAAAAAAAAAAAGGAAAGAAAAACTGAAATTCATACAACAAGATCTGGGGCAAAGGCAGGAGATCATCAAAACCTGCTTTGAAAACCTTCACTTTCATAGCATGAAAAGCACAGAAAAATAGACATATTCCTAGAAACTTATAAATCACCAAAGCTGAATCAAGGATGTATAAAAATACTCAATAAACCAGTATCAGTCAATGAACTTGAAAACATAATGAAAAACTTGCCAACAAAGAAAAGCCCAGACCCTGATGGATTCAGAGCTGAGTTCAAAATACATTTGGAGAAGTTTTAATACCGATACTCAAACACTCTAATGAAATAGAAAGGAAATCAATTTTCCCTAATTTACTCCTGGAGGCAAAAATTACTCCTCTGCCAAAATTAGAGAGACCTAACTAAAAAGGAAAGCTACAAGCAATGTCTCCAATGAGCATAAATGCAAAAGTCCTCAGTAAAATACTGCCAAATAGACTGCATCAAATCATCAAATAAGCTTTAGAAAACATTGCTAAACTTCATTTGGAGCCAGAAGAGATCTAGAACAACAAAGGCAATTCTGGGCAACAAAGGCAAAGCAGAAGATTATGCACATGACTAAGTGGGGTTCATTGCAGGAATGCATGCATTGTTCAATGTATGCAAATCAAGATATGTAATACACCGTATCCACAAATCCACATGATCATCTCATTAGATGCAGGAAGGACTTTGACCAGGTCCAACCCTCATTCATGATATAATTCCTATAGAAAATTAGAATAGATGGTCTTTGATTTACTCCGATAAGAGCTATCTGTGACAAACCAACAGCCAACATGCAGCTAAATGGATAAAATCTCAAAGGCTTCACTGTAAAATCATAAACAAGGGAAGGAATTCACTTTAACCACTCTTACTCAATATAGGTCTGTTTATGTTAGACAGAGCCACCAGACAAGAGAGAGAAATTAAAGGAATAAAGATAAGAAAAGTAATAAAATAATTAAGGTCCTGGGTTCAATCCCCAATACCAGTAATAATAATAATCAATAACATTTCTGTGCATAAACAACAAACTCTCTGAGGGAGAAACACAATAGCTTTCAAAAGATGAAAATACTTAAGAATAAATTTAGGATATTAAAGATCTATATGATGAAAATTTAATACTTTGAAAGAAGAGATCCAACAGGATTGCAGAAAATGGAATCATATTTTTTGTTCACGGATAGCAACAACCAGAAAAATCAGCATTGAGTAAATGATTTTACAGTTCGAAGCAATCTTGATCAGGATCACAATAGTATACTTTACAGATCTGGAGAAAACATTCCTGAAATTCATTTGGAAGCAGAAGAGGCTTAGAACAGCAAAGGTAATTCTGGACAACAAAGACAAAGCAGAGAGCATCACAATTCCTGAGTTAAAATTATACTACAAAGTGTCTGTGATAAAATCAGCATGGTTCTGGCAAAGAAAATCAGACATGAGGATCAATGGAACAGATTAGAATACTCAGAAAGAACTTCAAACACACTCAGTCACCTTATCTTTGACAAAGAATCAGACATATACATTGGATGAAAGAAAGCTTGTTTAATAAATAATGCTGGGGATGGGGCCCGGCGGGATGGCTCAGTGGTTTAAAGCGCCTGCCTGAGAAAGCTTGGGCGGCTTCAGGGACTGCGGTTCGATCCCCGGCACCACAGGCTGCGCCAGCTCTGCCCTCGAGGAGGGCTGAGCCAGCCATAAAAATGAGTGAATAAACAAACAAATGTTCTGAAACAAGAAAAAAAAATTTTTTTTAAATGATAATAATGCTGGGGAAACTGGCTTTCTAAATGCTGAAGACTAAATCACCATGCACTGAAGTCAAAAGTAGATAAAATTCTAAATATTAAAAAAAAAAAAAAAAAAAAAAAAAAAAAAAAAAAAAAAAAAAAAAAAAAAAAAAAAAAAAAAAAAAAAAAAAAAAAAAAAAAAAAAAAAAAAAAAAAAAAAAAAAAAAAAAAAAAAAAAAAAAAAAAAAAAAAAAAAAAACACTCTACTGGAGGGCAAAGTGGATAAAAATCTTGAAGACATAGGGGTAGGCATAGAGTTCATGAACAAATACTCAATTGCGCAAAATATATTTGAAGGACCCAACAAATGCCATCTCATCTTATCAAAATACTTTTGCATCAAAATAAATTATCAACAGATTGAAAAATAAACCCACAAACAGGGTAAAACTTTAGGTAACAGTCCCTCAGACCCAGGTCTTCTATCTAGAACATACAAATAATTTAAAAAGTCCGACTACCAAAATTCAAAAACCCAATCCAAAAGTGGGCATTTGAGATGAATACACACTTCTCAGATGAATAATTACAAGTGGGAAGTGCATAGGGGAAACAAAGTTCAACATCACTGGGATCCAAGCGATGCATATTAAAGCAATGCTGAGATTCTGTCTCGTGCCAGAGCAAAATGCTATCATCAAAAACTCAACCAATAACACATGCTGGTGGGACTGTGGGCTGAAAGAAAACCTGCCCTCTCTGTCAGTTGGCGCAGACTGGTAGAACTACTGTGGAAATCAGTTTGGAAATTCCTCAAAAAGTAAGATTATAGGTCCCTTTCAACACAACTTTTTGCCTTCCAATCATTTTCCCAGAGAATTAAAAACATCATACCATAGCAATATACATCCAGCCATGTCTTGCAAGCCCCAAATTTCTTCATTAACTTCATTTCATAACTGTTTTTAAAACTTGTATGTGTATAATAATAATAATAAAAATAATGTCAGTGCTTCTGGTTTCTACCACAGAACAGAGATAGCACATTGAAAAATTAATCCAGTAACTATCACATTGTAGACACTTAGTAAGTAGCATGTTCTCCTGCTTCTATACATTTGGCTAGCAGACTTCTTAAAGTCAATATGTAATATTTATTGAATTTTCCTGATGATTCTATCTTGATTCTCTGTTCTGTCACAAATGCTTACACAGAAGGTAAGGATAAAAAAAAGGAAAACATCGTATGCAATACTTGGCAAATATATAAGAATGTATAAATTTATTTAATCTTTCTAGATTCCGTGGGAGTTAGATAATAATATTAGTATTAATTTTCAGAAAATTCAGTGCAGATACCAAAAGATGAGTATCTTGTAAATCATCTCACACTAGCTACTAAGTAGTGGAACTGAACTCTGAACCCATCAAGTTTGACTTCCAAGAATTGCCTGTGACCATTGTGTGTTCTTGGTCACAAGTGTGTGTTAGTGATGCTCCTGTCTGATGGTTGAGGCTAGTTTATTCATTCCTTCCTTAATTTACCATATCCTGATATTCACCTTGTGTTAAGCCTGTTGCAAATGCAGGAAGGAGCAAAAGACTGGGGATTAAAAATAAAATTTAGACAGCCCCTCTGATCTGTAAGGGGGGAAAATACTACGTGAAACATGAAATCATCACAGTTGTTAATTCTGAATTAATGCTCTGAGGGGTACTTTGAGAATGTTGGAGGAAAGCAGTCCATGGTGATTTAAGAAATAGGTAAGGCTTCATGGAAAAGGGGAGATAACCTCTGTGTATGGAAAGCTAGAGGGTCATTCTGCATATGCTGCACACAGGAGCCAAGGCGCAAACTATCTTGATGTAGTAAAATTACTATGGGAGGCTGGAAGTGGCTGGAGCTGAGTCCTTCATGAATGTAGATGAGGGAAATGCAAAGGGATAATGAAGGAATAAAACCGGAGCTACAGACAATCTACAAAAGACCTGGAAGTCCTGTGCAGCGGAATCTGGATGATTTCTTTCAGTGGATGGGTGCCACTGCTAGTGTAAGGAAAGATAATCAACAGAAACCAGCCAGACTGGGTAGAACTGCACATGTTTGTTTTTGTTTGTTTGTTTGTTTGTTTGTTTCTTTCCCTGTGGCTTACTTGTGAACAGCCTTTCTAGAACTGTCTATTACAAATGTTAATTATGAATCTATAAAGTGAAACTTTCTGCTTGTGTTAACTCCAGACAATCCCTTCCAGGTCTAAGATTATCTATTTCCATAATTGTTCAACTTGTGGCCGTTGTAGAGGAAGTGGTTGCAAACGCACAGGGAAATCAAAAGCTTGCCTAGATCCAAACCAAAGCCAGCAGGAACTTTTGGAGGTAATTAATAGCATCCATCACAGAGCATCTCCTGCAGACACAGGGATTCCGCTCCTGCTTCATCGTCGTGGACACCTCAGGGCTGCCCAAGATTTATCCCTTGTGTTTCTGCAAATTGCTACCCTAATGCCTGCAGGGATCAACTTTCATCGCTGCAGGCTACTCCCTTCACAGAGCTATTTGGTACATGCCACCTTCATTCTTAGACCAAGGTGCTTTATTTAGCCTCAAGATTCTCATGGGAAGAAGCAAAGATGTAGTTTCTCAGAATTCGGCTTCCTGATACAGTAGCTGGAGAAAGAGAGAAAAAATTGTTATTCCTGTAGGTTTTTTTTAATAACCTATAACTACTTCTTTTCTGAGATAGTTTTCTCTATCTCTGTTGTCTCTCACTCCCTCTTTCTCTCTGTGTCTCTTGATCTCTTTAGCTGTCCCCCCCCTCTCTCTCTCTATATATATATATATAATATATATATAATATATATATACACACACATATATATATCAACATATATATATATATATACATCAGAGTATATATATATATATATATATATATATATATATCAACATATATATATATTCAAATGTTTTATGAATAATTTTAGGGTACAGTTAAAATTAAACACACAGAAAAGAAACAGATGGAGGAGACCAAATATAAAGCTTCATTTTTCCCAGGGAAAATAGCTGAAATAGATCCCATGCCTCGAGCTGCTGTGGTGGATGCCTTTTCTCCCCCCTTGGGTCACGTGTAAGTAAGCATCTGTATGATGGAAACGCCTTGAGACCTTTCCTGCTTCCTGTGCTTTCTGCATTTTTAGTGAAAAATTCTGCCAGAAAGTGAGAAAATATTAGAGTATGCCAAGAAAAATTTTTCTCTGTTCAATTCCTGTGAATTTGAGAGCAATCACCTAAGACTACTGCCCTCCGTGGGACGCCAGATCTACAGAGTAAGGGTTAAAGGTGACCTTCTATGTGCAGGGAGTTTGAACATCCAGGCTTGCCTAGGGTAGCGATTACGATAATCTGTTGGGGAAAAGCACAATAACTCAATACCTCATCTACAATTTCATTAAGAAGACACATTAGAATCATTTTCTATTTATTTTACTATTTCCTTAAGTTCAGCCTACTTTTTTTCCCAGCCTGGCCTTTTGTGCTGTGTGTGACTTCTTGCCCTGTAAGTGATGCAGACCTACTCCTCCAAGCTCTTCAGCAGACGGTGCACGCTCTCCCTGTTCCTTTACACACCACGCTGGGGTCTTTTCTATGTGATCCTAATTTCTTCAGCTCACTTTCAGCGCTATAACCCTCAACTAGGGTGACAGGTGTTTCACACAGTCATTACCCTGGATCGTAATTATTTCATTTGTGCAGCAAGTAGGCAAATAGAAAGACTCAAGCTCACTTTCTTCTGGTTGTACGACAAGGAAAACTGTATGTTGCTTATTTTGTTTCACTCCATTTTTGTTTTTCTCCAAGAAGCATTGATAAAAGAAAGATGTCATGAAAACATGCAAACTCTCCTCCCTAGTCACACTTGCATAGATGAGACAAATATATTACAGAAGTTAAGTCTGGGCTTACATATGTATTTTGTTTCCTGAATAGCAATGTACATCTATAGCACAACTAGTGATATTTGAAGTGTAAGCTCAAGGTCTTTCCTCTACCTTTGACATCTCCACCTTCTGGGAAGCTATAGCACAAGGACTGAGCTTCACATCGCATGATTACTAGGTACCACCTTGAATCCTTCCCTGCCTGAGCTTGGTCTCTCTGCAGTGCAGAAACTGCCTTGGGTCAGCTGTGTTCAAAATCTACAGTGTGTTGTATGGCTGACAAGAAAACACTGAAAGCATAATAACCATATTCGTAAATAAATCAGTGATGGTTATGGGCCAATTAATAGTTAGTAGGAGACAACTTATACTTTTATACTTTTTCTTATACTTATACTTATACTTATACTTGTACTTTTTTTTAGTCCTAAAAGATCTTATTCATACATATTTAGATGAATTACACATTGAATTTCTGTCTCTTTGGGTTTTTTTGTTTTTTGTTTTTTGTTTTTTGTTTTTTGTTTTTTAATGAGTATGAGAAACAAACTCCAAAAGCTATAACTTTTGCTCTCTCCTAGTGGAGAGAGACCATGAAATGAGTCCCTGTACAACCGTCGCACGTGGCTGTGCTCGCAGCTCTGACTGGGCAAGCGCAGGCACCTCTAGCTCTACCTTATATTATTAAACGCCTTTTGTTTGTTCTTTTTTTTTTCTGACTTTGTTTCCAGAAAATTTTAGAAATTAACAAATCCCTACCTAAAGTTCACTCTTCTTTTGCGGATAAGAGCTCTTTTCTGGAGACTTGAGCCTCTGTGTGTTGAAGAGTGCGGTTATCCCCGAGTTTGGGGTGTGGTACACAGTAGAGCACAGTAGAGACTTCAAACACTCCACATCCCTCAACCAAGGTCTCCAGCCGCTGTCTTTCATGACGGTGCCCCACGGCCTCCTCAGACCTTCCTTGCAATGCAGTTCTCATAGTCTTCACCTCGCTTGACCCCAGTCTTTCCCATGAGCCCCCAGGGCCTTCTAAGCAGTCTTATTCTCCTTTCCTGTGTGGCATTACTCTGTCCCCTAATGGGCCAAGACTGAAATCGGAAACTGTTTTGTTTTCAGTATCTCCACATCCACCTTTCAGTCACTTTCCTTGGTACTAAAACCCCTCGGAGCTTCTCTCTTTCACTGCTCCCTCTTGTTCACCCAGTGTATCCTTCATTTGTCGTTTGCTGTGGTCGACCCATTACCTAGTTCCCATCCTGTCCCAAGCCCTCTATTCTCTTATTTTCTTCCTCTCTCCTTTCCTTCCTTCTTTTTCTTATGTTCTGAATTTTTATGTATTTGGTGCAGGGTCTCACGGCAGCTCGGACTCATAGCGATCTCCCTGTTTTCAGCCTCCCCAGCTCTGGGATTACAGACGTGCGCCACCAGGCCCTGTCTTAGTTGCCAGTGGAGCACACCTGGGAGCGGGACATGGCGCCGCATGTGATGCCAGGGGTGGAACCCCAGTTCCCGCATTTGCCTAAGCAGACACGTAGATGGCTAAACTGTCTCTGTGCCCTCTTTTCCTTCTTTTGCGCCACTCCTTCCTCTCACCTCCTTTCTTTCTTTTTCTTTCTAAAATTACTTTGATTTTTTTTCTCCATTGCTCCCCAAGGAAGACTTCTCTAATATTTCCAAAATCCCTCATTTCTCCACTGTCTCCTGCAACAAACCTTGAGCCAGATCCCCACTATCTTCACGAATGTAGAAAGACTTAACAAGATCGATTATTTTTCTTTACCCTTTTTCCTCTTCCAATGTAAACAAATTTATTCAGTATTCAGCCTGGCTGTCTTCTCATCTTAGATATTTTCTTACTGACAGTTCAGAAAGGTCTCTGGTGAAAATTTTCTTCTTTAAAAGCCCACTCACTTATTTAGAATCACATGAAAAGATGTCTAGACATTTTACCTCATTCTTCTGCACTGGAACACTAACATCTCGGCTTTATCCTTTCCACTCACTCATTTATTCACTAATCTCCTGCTTTGTTCTTTCAGCCACTATAATGACACTGCTTTAATTAAAGTTACCAATAATAACTGATGCGTTAAATACCAATCTCATTAAATAATTTATGCTATTTGATCATTGTAGAAAATAAACGTAAGCCACTTGGAAAACGTACATCTCTATGGTTTACGTAGCATGACGTACCATTTCTACTCTTAAGCCATTCCTTCACGTGGAAAGTTTACTGGAATTCTATCTCTTTATGTACTGTGTCTCCATGTGCATACAGATAAATACCACTTGTCAATCCCCTTGCAATTGCACATACAACAATAATATCTGCCCAGCTGGGTGATAGTGTGTTGTATCGTAAAAGGATAGTATTACCAGGTGCCAAGTACCTAGTTGACAACACATAAGCTTCCACTCCTTTTTAATAACAGGGAAGCCATTCGGGGAGGACTAAAGGGAACTCACAAAGCTCACGGTGATTGCCTAAATGGACTAAACATTTTTTAAAAAGTGTTTCTTTGATGCTGGAGTGTTCTTTTGTAGCCCAATGATGCAAAGTCACTGCCTTCCTATAAACTCAGTCTACACCAGCAACTGAAACTTCAAAATAAAGCCCTTCCGTGAGCACCTGTTTTTCTCTTACTACGGTGCAAACCATTCATCTTGAATTACAAGGTCTTTGGTGATGTGACAGGAGTGGAAGATGGGCTAAGACACGGATTCCTTCTATTTGTGCAGCCTGGGGTAGCCCAACACAGCGGTGGTGGGTGAACCTAGGCATGTGTGTTATTTGTTTTTCCTTTTTCAGGCAAAAGATGTTAACGAATGAATTGTTTTGTTTTTCCAAAATAAAATCTCAGTATTCAGGTTTAATGATAGTGCTATACTGCCCTACAGACCCTGGGTATCTTCATGTCGGGGTGATCTGTTCCATGTTATGCCCTTGGCACTTAGTCAGCACCTGACTGTGGATCAGCAGTGCTTGTGATCTGTACTTAAGCTATTCTTTCTAAATAAATCAATACATAGAAAATATCATTTAACCTGTTGTTAAATGAATCAATACACTAAAAGTATGTTCAAAAGACAGAAGCATATTTTTTCAACACAAAGCAATCCAAAAATCTTTGACGACCCAAAGAAAATGAAATGAAACAGATTTCAGGGCAGAAGCAGTATAAGACCTTTTCTTTTCTTTCCTTCTTTCTTCCTTTCTTTCTTTCTTTTCAAAATAATGCACTTGAGATGGATGTTTTCCTGTGTCAGCATTTGGAAAAACAGCCATTCACACAGCTGGGCTTTCTGTACATGGTATATAGTAACCTATGGGGGTTCTTCTATCTTAAAAATCACATTTTTTACAAAAAGAGCTAGCAAGCACTTTAAATCTTGCTGACTATATCCCCCATGACAAATACTCAATCCTGCCACTGTACCTAAAACAAAAAAATCCATAGATGGTACATTAACAAATAAGCATATCTGTGTTCTAATAAAACTTTAATATCTGTAGTGAGTTGGATTTGGGGTTCATAGATTTATGCTGCTTTAGCTGAAAGATTCTCAGTGCACAAAAAGAAAGAACTGCTTTACTGTTCCCCACTAAGCAGCCAAAGAGCATAGGGGCCTTTGTACACTCACTGCTTTCTGCCAGAATAATGAATTGACATATCTTTCCATTGTCACAGCTGAGCATGGTGCAAGCCGTAGACACCATTTATGTAACTCTTCCTTACAGAAACAGCCAAACTTTTCACTGGCCACACAGGAGCTCAGAGAGATACAGATGAAAGAATCAACCAAAAGTGCTTCACTAGTTCCACTATTAGGATCTTAGACTTAGGCCTTCTGGGTAAGTTTGTCTTGAGGTACAGTGTTCTTTTTTGTTGCTGTCAAGAAAGCTACTGGAAGTGTGAAAATATATCTCACTAAACCTGGTGATAATGTATTTCAGAAGGACCTGACAGCTATGAGAAAGCATTCTTGAAGAACACTGCTAATGCACTGGGAACCCTTCCTGTTTATAGCAAAAAGAGGTCTTGCTACTTTCTAGCTTTGAGCTAATACAGAGAGAGAGCATAAATGGAACACTCCAAAGTCTGTTAGGTATATCTCTTGCATTGAGGAGACTCAGTAGTCATAGGAAAGCCTTATGAAAAAGCTGAACCACACAGCAGACCCTGATCAAACTTTCACCCAGAAACCCAAGGGCTTACATGTTCACAGATTAGGAAGGAAATCTAGAGCAGCGTGATGGTTCAAGGGCTCCTGTTTTCTGAAAGTTTGTCAAGGAAGAGGTTGCAAAGTGTTTCATGTTTCTTTGAAATCACATGGGCCCACAGGCCTCAAGGAACTAACTGCGTAAACTTTGGACTGAATCTGTAGTCTGCTCGAGGTGCTGAGAGAGGTGTGGCAGGAAGCAGAAAGGGAGTTTCCCAGAAATTTAGAATTAAAAAGGTAGAGCCATCATAGGGAAAACCCTTGTTGGATAGCCTGGGGATCCCACCACCTTACTAATCTGTGTGTCCTGGAAAGTACAAAGGATGCTAAAGTGAAGCGGACATCTCAGACCCTACCACCTCACTGGAGGTATTCACTTAGAATGGAAGTTGAGGAGCTTACCCGGAAGGGAGGTGGTGAGCTAGGAAAGGACAAGAGGTGCCATCTGGGCTTCCAGTGGAAACTGAATCTGTTCTTAGTTGTGGAAGGAAATATTTAGACTTAGGCCATGTGCAAGCTTTAATTTTTATCCTTAACAGTTTAACTACTTCTTTGAGAATGACTTCCTGTGTCAACAGGATGTAGGAGCTGCTGGAAATAGTCCTAGTATCTCCTGGAGCTTTTATTTTGGATCTGGAGAAGATTGTCTCCACTGAACACCTCAATAAATTTCAAAGATTTTAAAGGATAATTAAAAGTTGGCTCTGGGTCTCCATGCACATTATTACTGTGCTATTGCACATTTTTTGAAGAGATAAATTTTCAGATAGAAATCTATCTATGACTTTTGTGAATAATCAACCTGTGTTGAGCATGTATCCGCATCCACTGTATTACATGCCAGCAAAAGACAGACAACGGTATATGAACACTACTTTCACCCGCGTTATAATATAGCAAGAGTGATTACATATGCTAGCAATGAGGCTTATAAGAAACATTTTTTTTTCCTCTAGTTCATCAACTCTGAAGGTCAGAAACATGTGTCTTGAACTTCAACTAAGACAATGACCAAAAAAGAAAAGTAATAAATAGACCAGGAACACTTTGAAAAATAGACAGGTAAGTATTGGTCCTACAAGAGATTTAAAAATTGTTTCAAATAAAAAGCAATGGAAATTTTGGAGTTACAGTGCAGTTCCCTAAAAACAGATGTTTAGATTCAAAGACAAGTGATTTTTATTTCTGACTTGTAGATAATGGACCAAGGGAACCTTGGGATTTTGCATGATAAAAGCTCATATTAAGAGTCATTTACACAAAATTGGCCTTTTAACAAAGACATTTTTAAATATATATATATATATATATATATATATATATATATATATATTTTAATATCTTTTCTGTTTTTCTTTTCATATTATGAATAGCTTCTCATTAGGGAATTACCATTTATCTTCTCACAATATTTACTCACACTTCATGAGTTAATACTTCCTTATTGCTGAAGAAAATGTTCACAACCTCAACTGCATGAAATTAACTGTTGATTTTTACAAAATAAAAAGATTATATATAATGATATCCACAGTTCTAGTGAGTTTTCCTCATTTGACATTAGGGAAAAATGTCAATGTCAAGGGTCGAAGAGTTTATTGCTCTAGGCTGTCAT
Organism: Myocastor coypus; assembly: GCA_004027025.1. Taxonomy (NCBI): domain Eukaryota; kingdom Metazoa; phylum Chordata; class Mammalia; order Rodentia; family Myocastoridae; genus Myocastor; species Myocastor coypus. The sequence continues at coordinate 107,155 of PVJA010000875.1, read as the reverse complement.
TCACTGTCTAAGGCCTAATAGGTAGTTAACTCCAAGCACCTTCTTCCTTTCTTTCACTGCTACAGAACCCAATATTTAATTTCATTTGCCATCTCAGAAGAGGCCCTGTGAAGAAAAATAATTTTAAAAAATAAAAGAACCCAGTAAAAAGCAAAAGAAAAATAATCCTCCCCAAACACTTCTCTACAAGACAGGATGAAGAATGTGGAGTCTGGCCCAAGGATTCTTGAAGGAAAGGGGAAAGGTCTGCAGATAAACAGGCCCATTTAGATGCAGCTGGCAAAATGAAGTCAAGCTGAGAAGGCCTCTCTCCAAAGAAAATAAGTTTGGAAAACTTCTCTGGGGAATCTCGCTTCTGCACTCCATACTGAACCGTGTAGCTCGCACGTCTACCTCTGTCCATTAGCGCACGATGGGCCCCGGGGCAGAAAAAAAAAGTGCCCTATTCTGTGCACTGGAAAGGACATAGTTTAGATGTATGCAACTCCAGTTTGATACAGGCCATGGCTACCAATTACTTTCCTAAAAAAAAAAAAAAAAAAAAAAAAAAAAAAAAAAAAAAAAAAAAAAAAAAAAAAA